>VXAZ01003649.1:0-47198 GCA_013399875.1 Gymnorhina tibicen
CATCCCATCCCATCCCATCCAACTGACAGTGATCATGGAATCTTTAAGGGGAGTTTCACTGCCACAAACACACAGCAGACAATATGGAGCCTTACCACACGGCATTTCTGGACACATATTTAAAACAGATATATTCTGTTATCTAGAAGATATTTTAAGATTGTCATTAAAACACTAAAAATACCTTTTTAACCTTAATACCAGAAATTATAGCTTGCACATATTAGAACTGAAGAGGCTAACTAAAAACGAATCAGTAAAACAGTTTTTTTAGTGAGCCTTGGGATTTGTTTTGATAGGTTCAAAAATACCTAATGAGACTATCCAAAGACTTCACTAACAACTTCCTTTAAAAAACTACGAATCAGATGCCCAGAACTTAACAAGTATCTTCAGTTCATCTTCAGGAACATGTTACTTTTAAGAGCCTGCTAGCAACAGTGGGACTACTAAATGCTATGTACAGGCACGTAAATCAAAATCCCTGAAAAACAGGGTTATAGATTATACACTCTATATTTGTCAAAAAAAAACCCTCCAAATTTCATCTGCTTATACCTTCGGGTGCCTTTGAATTTCACCTCTGTCACAGCTGCTGGGGATGCTACGTAGGACTCTGAATTACAGTTTCACGGACCAGAGCATCACAAAACAGATCCAGTGAAACCAGTGGTTTTAATACAAAATCATAAAGCCAGGTGTCATGAAAATGCCTTCTTTCCCAACCCTTCCTTGTCTGCTCTAATCAATACTGTGTAGTATCACTGCTCTGTTCAGAGCAATATTGTGGGCCTTTCCTGAAAATTAGCTTTCACTTGCTTTTGAAAAACTCAGTTATTTAACAGCTTCTTGCAGAAAGGTAAACCCAACAGTTGATAGAGTCCAAAGGGCAGCTGTGAGGGCCTCCGGCCAAGCACAGCTTTGCACAAAAAGTAAAGATGCTTTGGGAATGTAAAGCAGTGCTGTGTCTGTACAGAGCATTGGCTCCTCTCACTGCTTACGCCTCTCAGTCAAACTAACCTTCCTTTCCTATTCAGCAACACACCCCAGAACCATTAAGAACACCGATAATTCCACTTTTTAATGGCAAAGCCAAGTTATTCCCATCAAGAGGAAAATTAAACACTGAGAAAAGTAACAAGAAAACATAGTCAAAATATCTACACTTGGTTACACAATGCATTTTTCCAAACTTAACAGGCCTCACAAAAAACTGACGATGGTTTTATTGTAGCATCACAAAAGCCTTTAAAATGAAGGTGTGAAAAACTTCCCAAGTTTTTATTGTATAGCGCAGGTAACATCCACAACAAATGTAATAAACCGTCCCTCAAAACTTGCTGTTCTCTGGTATTTCTACCCATATCCCTCATTTACCTATAATTTAATGATTTTGAAGTAACATTCTTATTCAGAACAACTGGCCTGTAGTATCTGGATGACCTGAAAATAAAAAGCACCTTTCTGACTATACTTTTATAACCTCTGAACAGATTACTTTCTCTTGGAAAACTGCTACATGTTTTCCTAGTTTTTAACCTTGCCTTTAAAGAATTAAGTTGTGACGAGCAGTTCAAGCTTTTGTCTTTCATACGCACAGTACTACGTACCTTACTTAACTAATTTTAAAATGCCATTATGATGACTTTAAAAACTGGCTGTTCATCACCTACACACTACTACTGGAGAAGACTTTTGATACTAGCCTAGCATTAAAGCCAGTCTTAAAACCAAAATCCACAAGTAAGTATCTACTCATAAATTTCACTCCAGTCAGCTGTTCAAAAAAATACAAGGCAGGAGATAAAAAGCCTTGAAAAGCATTAAAAAGGCTAGATGCACTATTTCAAACTGTCTTCACTCGCTACTGCCAATGAATGTACCGCTGAAAATTCCCATTACTGTGATAACTGAGTACTAACTGCAAAAGGCATTATTCATTTCCTTGCTTTTTAACTTATATTTGTTATCAGGACATATATGAACCAATTTACCTGCCAAGATGGTTTTCTGTGTGCTAATACTTTAGTGGATGTTTCTATAGTGATTCAGTCTTGACAACATATTAAAATTCACATGCATAGTGTAAAAAAGAGGAATATGGTGGGGGCAAGCTAATACCACTGTTATTTTTGGAGCACAGCCAACTATCACATTGAGCTAAGACTTTCACTTTAATGTGGTTAACTTACACACTTGCACATACCCACCTCCAGTTCAGGATTTGGGCAGATGGATTTGTTTTCCACTATTTCCTTTTAAATCCAAGATGGGAAAAAAATACTTTTCAGAAATCAAGAAAAGCTAGTACTTCTCCTGTTGACTTCCCCAATTCTATTCCCAAATTAGTTTAACAATTAATAAACAGATAGTATTTACAAAAAATAGCTTAACCTTACATATAACCTCAAAATACTGCTATCTTTAGCTCATTAGTAAATATATGCTTAATCTTAGAAGTTTTCATTTCCTCTGTGAAGCTTACTCCTCTGAGCTTGCATGATTTACCCAAATCCTACATCCTCCATTACTGAAGTCCATGTTTCAGCTAGCTGACCAGAAGCACAAGAGTAATTCTTATTAGCAAACAGTTGTCAAAAAATAACCGTGGTCTTTCTCAAACTGGTGCCTATATTCCCATACTCCATAGTCTGTCAGTAACTTTTAATTACTGAAACTCCAGTTGTACTCCCACTATAGAACCAAACAACTTTTTACAGACTTCAAAAAAAAAAGCAGGATTATTGATAAACACATAAATTATTCCAAATTTTTGAGCTGTTACGCAGCATATACAGAGAAGTAATTACTCTCCATCAGGTTGTTCAAACAGGTATCTGAGCTTCTCACCAAATAAGTGGAATGTAAGAGTTCAGAAGCAGAGTACTTTTAAAAGCAGTCCAGAACTTCATCTCCATTTTGAACAGCAAGCAACTCACCTACGATAAATACACAGTCTACCACAAACCTTCCTGAAACCTTTCTTAAACGTAAACATTACAGTCTGAATTCTTCACATTAGAATCTTCATAAATAGTTAACTGTTTGCTGTGCTCCTCTGACGTATTTATGGAAGATGTTTGTGAAGTTTCACAAACAAGAGGGAAAAAGATATGTAAACAAACAAAACCAATTTTCAGATAAATCCTCAATCCCTCCACAACCATTAAACAAAAACAAAAACTGATGTAATGAGTAAAATGAAGGTAGTTGTAAAAGCAGGACATCACATGCCTCCCATAGGTAAAGGCAGGCCATTCTACTCTCACCTTTATCACGGTCATAGAGTAAATCTTCTGCTGAACAGGGACTCCCATCCTGAGATTCAGGAGGGCAAAAGGGAGAGACACATGGTGAGTGACTGCTGCAGCTGCTGCTGCGCTCCTGGACAGACGGAGTCTGAGTGTCAATGCTTCGAGTACTACTACTACGATAGTGAGCAGGTAACGGGGCCCTTCGACCGTCAGGGATATCCAACGGCTGCAAGAGAAACAAGCAATTCATGTTACAGAGAAAAGATCAAACTCACAAGCAATGTCAGCCTGTAGCACTCCTAAGTGAAGGCCTTAAGAAGAACAAACAAGGCATTTTTGAAAGAACAGAAGATCTCACATAAGAAAATATTGCAGTGTACAATGGACACAACATACATTAATTACGCTGAGTACCGGGACAATGTGCACGTTCCAACGCAAAGTTAACATCCACACTTCAACACATGCCAGTGTTATGTTTTTAAGGTTTTTATGACAGTTTAAAAAAGCAAACCTCCCTCTCTAATTATACTTAGTACTGCAATTTTCAATAAAGGTCACTATTATTATAAAAGCAAAACAAGTACCCTGACAGAGATCACATTTGGATAAAAGGCAAAGCAGAAAATGTCAAATGCAATGGCATACTATTGCCGTAACAACCAACTGAACTACAATTATAAAAGGAAACCATCCAAGTTTTGCTAGTAACTTGCAATTCTCCAGTACACCCCTACGTTCCATCCTTCTATAGATGATGGACACACAGGCTTGTAACAAGGCTCACAAGCTTTGTCTTGAACCAAACCTAGTAAGCTCTGCCTGCCTGTATCAGCCTAGCTGGTACTGGCCAGAGAGATCCTGCATCCCATTCTGCAACATACTGCATAGACATGTTCACAGCAGTAGACTGGCATGCTCTACTTACTTGTCCTTCCCAGTGGAAAATTAGTTTCTTTAATAAAGACAGTGCTGCTTTAAATGTAAGAAATCAAATGGGAATTAGTGTCTTGCTTGGAAGCAAAAGGGAAAAAATGCCTGCAAGATTTAAATAATTTTTATTCTCACTTCAGGGAGAACTGTGTCCAAACCATAGAGAACAGCTTAAATGTTCTAGCTACAAAGAATTAATGTCTTTTTCCTTCTCAGTTCAAGTGAACATTTTTTGTTTTATTGCCTCTCTTCCCTATATATTCCAAAAATGTAACAGCTTGTTCCAGAGCCTAAAATTCAACCCAACACTTTTGCTAGCAACGAGGACATGACACCTATTGGCTGAGTATCACATTATCCCCTTTTCAGCAACAGTCTATCCAGAAAACCACCACATATTACACAAAGAGGCAGACACAGCAGAGCAGGAAGATAATTTTCTTCTTATGAGCCTTGCAGTTAATACCATGTCATATTTCAAGTAAGAGCAAAGAAACATACTATAAAGAGAACATCACAGTTGCTCCATCAAATGCTGTAAGGTTTGGGCACAGCTGTGTGGTCTGTTCCAACAGCTCAGCTCACATTGCATATGCGTTACAACACGACTGCATGTTCTATTCCCATCACCCCCAACAGGCCCTGACTCATTCAGTGCACAAGATGGACCTGCAGCATTGTAGCATTTGTTACACAGACAGAAGAGAGAGAAAACAAGACCGAAGCTGTAGAAAGAAAACAGTCTCATAATTATCATAACCAAACCAACAAAACAAAACAAAACAAACCACACCAAAAAAACAAAACCAAAAAATCTGCCATGCAAAACAGCATTTTTATTTCTCTCTCTGCCACAAAAATTCTGTGGGATGTCAGGGAATCAACTGAACCAACCTCTGTCTTTTACAGTATCTCTTCTGGATGCCCAGTTTATACAGGTCTGATTTATAAAAGCACTCTGCATTAACAGATCCAGAAGGAGACTACGCTCTAAACTCCTAAAAGGGAGTACAACATCCTGAGTCACCTGAAGAACCACACTATAGAACCCTAACAGATTTGTGTTTCCCCATCCATAACGTGTAAATAATATCATCTTTCTTCTCACATAACTGTGATGTAAAGTGAGCAAAACTTCAGACACACTCCTATTATAAAGAGGCAAAATCTCAGGAAAAAATTCAGATTTCTGACTTCAAAGCAAGGTGTAACAGTAAGAATGAGGACACAAATCCAAGGAGGAGAAGAGAAAAACACCAAACAGCTGCTCATTAAGGGCATAAACTATGGTCTACGTAACAGGTAAAACAAGGATTCCAGGGAGGGGAAAAAACCAGTAAGTGATCACATAATTAAAGACTTCAGGGTAACACAGATGTTCTTCCACACCTGGATGAACAATGTAGTCTCAGCTAGTCAGGAAGTATATCCCAAATCACATATTTCAATCTCCTCTGAAATAAAGCCCGAGGTACAAAAATAATCCATATTTTTAGACACATATCTAAATATACACACAAGCAGAAAAAGCTAAATATTTATCATTCTTTCCAAGTGCAGTAACTTTTAAGGCATAGAAAATGCCAGTTAATGTCTCAGATTACTGTGCTTTTGTATTTATCTTTCCCTTCATGCTGACAAGTGCAAAAATCTCCATGAAAATATCAACTGAAAGTATTTCGCTTGTTAAAAACTTCATGTATCAAACCTGATCAACATAAAAAAACACTTTTGAAGTTACTTTTCATGAGTCATGCCTAAACTATTCTAAAACTGAAGTTCTCACAACCTTACAACATAAGAAAGAGGGTAACTAATTTGGTACAGCTGCTGTTAGTTTCCATAATGCCCAATGCATGGAAAACAATGAGAAATTACTGCATTCTATATGCTATTTCTTGAGGGGTTTTTTGCAAGTCTGTCCAGTCATGTATCACCCCTTATGCCAAATGCATTCTGACAGGACACCTGTCCATCCCTATGGGATGTGTGTTCTTGGACACAGTTACATACTGCTCTCATCTCCCTGCAAACGTATGAAAATGCACCATTTGACAACAAGCATGCATTTCTCAATACACTGTTAACATTCACCAATTTGTTTTCAGTATCCATCTTTTTGCTGGAAAAAAAACCCAACAACACTCTACTTAGGAGAATCAGGAATACTACCAGTCTATAATAATATTACCAGTGGGAGTCTCCTCACAAGCTGTACATCTATTTGGGAGGCAACCTCTTGAGAGCAAAGCATTCAGTGCTATTGATTTAAAAACATTCCTCTAGACTGGACCACAAAGGCCAACATAGGAAAGTGCTTCTTCCTGCTGGCATCAGTGCATTAGATAAGGTGCAAGTGCAAAAACCATCATGTATCCCAGGAAGGAACACTTGGGGAAAAAACCAGTTTTCAGATGAAAGCTATGAACATTTAAGTGAGGATCCTCCACATCTGTGCAAAATAAAAGAAGTCCTTTTATTACAGGATTAAGTTTCCAGGTAGGTACATAAAACCACCATGCCATCTTCCTTTCAGAAGCATTAGAAATCAAACAAGGAACACAGTAATCAGTTTACTTACACTGTGTAATAGTCCATCAAAATTTATTTCTAATTACTTCTGTATACTTGATAGTTCCGGTAGAATGTTTTTCCTAACAGGAGGCCTATAAATGTGTCTGTGTTCTGCTACAGGGCACTTTTCATGATTTTCACTCTTGTATTCCATAAGAGGGAACACCTTTTATCCCTTAATCCCTACAAAAAGTCCATCATCGTATTGTACCTCATCTCCAATGTTTGTGTTGTGGAGCCACAATGGGACAAGGAACAAAAAGCCTGCAACAACTTCACAAAAAGCTGATTCCGTTTTAACGAATTATGGTGAGAACGGAGACATACCATCACACCTTGTCAGAGTTAATCAGCAAGTTATAAAGTAAGGAAGGAAAATATATTCCAGAATTTTGAATAAATGCATTAGAACATGAATTAAAAGTTTTTTAGTAAATTTGAGGAGAAAGAGGTGATTAAGAAGTGACTCAGTAAGGACAACTTCGTCTTACGAAAGCAAAAAGAAAACACCTTCAGCTAACTAAGCAAGATGAATTATGTGAAAAAATACATCTATGGCTAAACTGCAAAGAATAAAATTTTTTTAATATTTTGACCACTATGCAATCCCTGTAAACTTTATAGTCAATTGCATTTTTAAAAGGTAATGACACAAAGACATTACTAATCATCAATTATCTTTATGAAACACAAAAATAACAGGACAATAGTGGTGGGGTTTTTTTACTTTTGTAACTACAATTTTAATCATCATTAAGATGTTAAAACAAAAAAAAAAGGTTTCAAAGAACTAACAGAATTAAGTCAGAATGAGTAAAGACAGAATACATATTCTAAAGCAAAGCCCTATGTTTGACTGTGCTTTTAAAATAGTTTCTAAAAATGCAAAATGTTACAGCAAGAAAGAATGGCAGAAAATTGAAAGAAAAACAAACAGGTTCACTAGCAGTGAAACCAGTGAAGTTTGTTTTCCTATGGTTTATCTTTTGTTCAATAATTCCTAACCCTTAATCTAGCTGCCCCAACTCCCCCAGGCTAAAACACAGCTAAATTGTTTATTAGGAGAAAGTTCACCAGCAGTAAGATTGAGTAAATTATGAACTTGTTATGATCTTCCATAAGCAAACTGAGATCTAGTAATCTCAAAGACAGTGCTAGGAGTCCCACTACAGGTCCCACAAGACCAGACTTCACAGAAATTAACAGTTACATAGCAGGAAACAACCCTCTGCCCACAAAGATGGACTTGACTTCAAGGGCAATGTCTGATTTATGACCTTCTTTTGTGTCTGAAGCTCTCACCAGCTGAATGTTTGGAGGAAGGGTTCACTACTGCCTTGGTTGCGTAAACTGCTGAGCACCTCTGGCCCAAATCCAACAATGCACTTAAGTATGTGCTTAACTGTTCTGCTGGATCAGAGTCAGTACATTCAGTAACACAGGAGAGCTCTGCATCCCAAGCAATAAGCTGTTAAAACCCAAGGACAACATTTACAAGGATGATTTGTCTGACAGATAAATGAAATATCCTCCAACTATAGGAGATTACAACCCTAGCTATAGCAACATCAGCGGTGGCACTGCAATACACACCTTTTTGTACTCTCTTTTGGGGATGCTGCAACAAGGCTTACTGAGCTGGTCTCTCGTTTGCATGTTTGATTTGTTTTTCCTTATTCCCATTACAATACACACCTCTTCTAAGACAGCCTTAGGAAAGAAAACTTAGTATATAACTAGTACTACAGTATTTCATTCTTAAGACTGCTTTGTCCACACAACTAGGTGTCTGGAGAAGCCAAGACTACTCCCAAACTTTTCAAGTTTGCTACCGATATGAAGAACTGCAAATATAAGGTTTCAGAATCTTAAACCTCTGATTGAAGTTTTATAGCTTGACTCATATACTGAATTGCTATTACATGACCATTCATGAGAAAAGCACCTACACCTTGGAGAAAATTAGAAGAAACAGTTGGAGTATTTTATTCCACAGCAGAAAATTTTCACTGGCTATTTAGGAAACAGTGGCTGTAAACCAAGAATTCCACATTTTAAGTGTCATCCAAGCACTAAACTCCTCAATGACAAGTCCAATGCTCCAAAGCAAAGCTGCGCCATTTGTCAGAATTTCCCATACAGAGATCTCCCACGACAGACCACAGAGGTTTCATGGAAGAAAAATGGTCCACATTCTGTTTATGGAAAAAAAAGCATTAAAACCAAAAAAGAGAGCATAGCACCGGAAACTTACATCTTGCTCAAGGAAAAGAGTGCAAAATGAAGCAAATACAACAATCTCCTCATCTCTAATTACTTATTACTGCAGACTGAACTGTCCGAATGTTCAAACAGTTGTATTTCTCACAAAAACTTTCAAGTTCTCTACAGAAAGGGCATTCTAAACAAAGTAGGTTTGGCCAGAAGCCCTTTTAAAAATAAAAAAGAATAACCAAAAAAAAAGCCCCACCATGCTAAAACACTGAAACAAAGTTTTCAAACAAACAGTTCTTTGAAGAAAATTATTTGTAATTTCAGCCACAAGGAAAGTTCCTCAAGAGGAAGGTTTTCCCTGTGTTTATAGATTACAAAGAGATAACAATCATAAACATGTTACTATACGCTTACCTTGGATACTTCTTCTTTTCCACTGTTGTCCTTAATGAATACTTTTTCCAGTTCAGGGCTTATTCCTTCTACATTACACGGCACACGTGAAGCAGTTGATTTTGGCACTGAAATGCTTGACAGTGGCATAGGGACTGATCTGGAAATACAAGCCTAGAAGGTAGACAGCAACATGATTTAAAGATGGAAAACAGAATCAAGGCAGAAGTCTGAGACCAAAAATAAAAACATTACTAAGTAAGAAGCTATGTATTAATTTGGCCATCTAGAAGATCATCTTTACTTGGTGAATTTAAATAAAAACAAATGCCTGCATAAATCAAAACCCAATAAAATCATCTCTACTTAACTCAAAGAAGAGCTGTATAATCAAAGTATTCTATGACTTCACTTGGCAGTAAGTAGACAGGTGTATGTACTTTCCAGAGGCACAGACTAAGGTTTACACCGCAGGGGGATGGGGAGCACGTGGGGCCCTGATGCTAATGTTTTAACTGGGATCCAAAAGGCACTTCATAACATTCCTAAAGCTTAATGACTCAACTGAAATATTCACTTAATGCACTTTTACTTTCTTTTGGTTGGCTTTAGCGAATAAAAAATAAAATATTCATTTTGAACCTTTAATTTCATTAGTTTATAGCTTTTCAGAACTTAATGTCAAAAGTCTTAAGAGAAATCATCTTAAGAAACAAGCATGTAAGTAAGTACAAATATGGTTTTCAGAAAAGCCTGTTGAGTGGATCTCTGTTACCAACAGGAAACATTCACAAGAGTGCACACGTTTCTTGCACAGTCAACCTTAAAAGCTTCACCTTGGCAGCAGCTACACTGACAGCCATGAACAGTGCTCACGTGTCAATCAGTGTGTTCTCCTCCTGCTCACAGGATCACAGGATGCTTAAGACAAAACGTAAAAATTTTTTTTGAGTTCTTATCAAGTGAATCTTGCACAATAGGAAGCTTCCAAGGCACAAGTCATTTGCCTGCAAGCATTCTCTGACTGCCAAAACATAATGCCTGCAGAACGGCTTCATCAGAGAACACCCTCCTGAGAAATCAAAATGTCACATGAGCAATGACAAAGTGAGCTCCAAGTACTAAAGAATGTTTCTTCACAGCCTATGTCCTAGGTGGGTTTCAATCTGTGTCAAAGACTGTTTGCTATGTGGCTATAATGGCACAGGTACTTGCAACAGCTTACTCTAAGATGTAAAGCAAAACCTTTTTCTATGCAAAATGTTGTAGGATCCTTTGTTATAAAGGCGTAACAGGTTCAGGGAAAGTATCAAATTGCCACTGTCTTCATTGCATTAGGTTTTGACCACAAGATTTTACCCCCATAGAAGGAATGTAAGGAATCAGCCACCACAGCTCAACCAGCTGCTCTAACTAGCTGCTTTATAGAACACCAGGTAGTTAAAAAGGTACTCAGGAAATACCATGACAGAACCAACATTTCAGATGTTCAAAGAGTGGCTTGTTAGTAGGGAGTCCAAGTTAAGGATCTACTACTATAGGTGAAATTTAATCAGGACTCAAATATCTTAATTCCCAAATAAGCCATGGTTAAGTGCTTTCTACAAATGGCTTAAGGTTTATGAAGGCATTGACTGAACCCTACCTGAGCTTCTGAACTGTAACTTGGTTTCAATTTTGCTGACAGGTTGTAATGACTAGATCATGACTGCTTTGGGCATCCTCCACTGCACCCTGCTGTGGTACTTTCTTTTTCTTTATTTTCTATTTCTATTTTTTAACTATCCCAGATGAAATTAGATTGCAAAATTTATAAGCAAATACCCTCCAGAGGAGCTTCAAAAGTTTACCACAAGAAATTAGTCTTGGAAGCAAGTACGTAACCCTGTAAGCACAGGCTCATGTGGCCATGCCCACAACTTTTACAGCATCATAATATATTTCAGTTGTTACCCTGGTGCAACCCTTCTTTTATTATATGATGACCATGAGATAAACTCCAGAGAAGGTACAGCAGTATCAGACTGTTAAGCATTTCAGTGTACCACACAAGAGAACAAACACAAGACAGATGGGAAGGCTCAGCAGGCTATTCAGCCAACCCTGATAAGGTGGGAGGCTGTTAATATAAGGAACTACCCAGTTACCTGAGTCTGACTGATTGCTATATGGTTGCCATGGAGAGGTGACTGACGTTCCTTCTCTTTGTTGTGACGACTGCTCTGCTTACTGCGCTGAAGCTGCTGCCTCAGTTTGGCAATCTGCTGGAGAGAAGTTCAAGTTAAGTGAGAATGAGTTATCAAATGGGTAACTGCTCAAATCTTCACATATGAAGTGAATCATGGACATTTTAATCCTCTCTGGAGGATTTCATAGGCATATGGGATTGCCCTTCCTTGAAGTATGAGCATTAAACCTTCTTTCTGCTTATCAGATACTTACTCCAAAGTATCTGCCCAATTCGCCAACCTGAACATGACAACAGGCTTAGTTTATTTACTGAATTTCCTCATTTACACACAAGCACTGTAATATCTGATGCAAATAAAAGTAGTCAGAATGACAATTTGTAGCATTTTTTAACCTATAACTGGTTTAAACTGGGGACTTTGAAGCCTACAGTTTGTTTGATCTTAAACCGAAACAAAATTTTTTAGGGATAATTCATCATAAAAGTAAAGAGCCTTCACAAACAACTGGCAATCAAAATGCACTGCTCATCTTGGAGTAGTTATTTAATACATTTAATAGCACTTCCCTGCAGGCAAAATTATCACAGATTCCTTCAGGCAGATGGAATTATCTTTCCTGTTTTCTGCTGCAAAGATGTCTAATCAAAAGTTACATATTTTAAATGTCAAATGCAACTAAAGCCATTATCCATTTGACCTGCTCCTTAACAAGAAACCGAAAAATTTCATTTGGGGATTCCTCTACTTATTTATTCCTCCTGGGAAACTTCTACATGAAAGAGAGTACTTACCTCTATAAACATTGTCTCAGAAGTTTAGACTATGTGCAAATTCACACAACAGGTACAGACACTTCCTTAAAACTGGATAATTTGTTCCCTTAGGCTCAAATCCCACTGTTCCTCATGCTCAGCACACTGTAATATAAGGCCATACATGGCCCCATTTCATTTTTAACTCAGCTAGAGATATAATTTTTAAAAACCTGAAGGGCAAGTAAGGAGAATGAATGCACATGGAATTCATACATCAGCTGGAAAGTAACCTCTCTTTCTGAGTGACAACTTACACGCACTCTGTGGTTATTTCCAAGTAGTTAAACAGATCACGGGTACTCTTGCAAAGCAACTCTGCAGCAGAGAATCACTTCACATCACTCTTCACAGGGTCAGAGATGACAGCGATTGGTGAAGAGGTTTGGATGGAGCTTTGCTGCAGGCTGTGAACTTTTCTTTGTGCTGTTTCTGGTAGCACTCACAGAAGAACAATCTACCTGTAGGGCTTCATATCAAGTCTTGCCACAGCTCGTTACCCACATTTAGAGAACTGCTACTCAGAAATGGCTGAATACTTTGATCTTTAAACAACAGACAAACAGTTCAAGACTTCCCAAAGGGTCTGTGTGTTGAATACATACAGAAAAACAGAGCTCTAATACAACTGCATTACTTAGACAGATGAGCTACATTTAGAGAACTGGGACACTAAACTCTTGATAAAAGGTGCAACTCAAGCACCATGTTGCAAGAAACTTTGGAGTCTGAAGAGATATTTCATCTCTTAAAAAAATACATACGTTTGTCTAGAACTTTTCCCTTTTTCCTGTAGGAGTAACAGCAATTGGGAAATCTAACTCCATAAATGAAAAAACATGCAGGTAACTATTCTGGTAAATATACACACATTACAAATATGTGTGTCTCACATGGGAATGTTGAAGAATGGGGAGCACTGGGAAATAATCTTCATCTTCCCCTTTAAAAGCAGAGGAGAAAAATGATGCCTAGATCAGAACACAGCTGTGGACAGAGATGGCTGGCTACAAGAATAATCAGAAAGCAAGGAGAGTGCTGTATATAAATCTTTCATTTCTACTGCCTCTCCTTGATGCTGTGCACTTCCTCCTAAATCAAGAAGTTAAATACATTGTTTTGTTTAATTTAAATGAAATATGGTTTCTGAGCTTTCCTCAGGAGCACACTCTGAAAAAGAAATATCTACACAATACCACCTCAGAGATCTGGCTGATCGATCTCTGTCACAAGTAAGCTTGAAAATCTTTGAGGACATAGCCTCTCACTGTAAAATTTGGATAGTGAAAGCTCTAAATGGGAGAGTGTTGATGGGCCGGTATGTCTCTAGGTTAGCAAAAAACCTTGAAGCTCTGATACTGTGAAAGGAATCAATGGATCCCTGGAATTTAAGGTTCTCTCAGCCACCTCAAGAGTATGTGTATTTTGGCAGTCAGTAGGTTCTTGACACTAACATAAAGAAAAGACTTCTTGGGTCACTGAGGAGAAACAGAAGATGGAAAATAGTTGATTTGACTGTGTATCTGGAGCTGATACGATCACTTAAGCCAAGTTACCTTTGGACAAGAAAATGAGAAAGTAACAACGGTCATATAAAAAGGAATTTGCCATTTCTTATTTATCCTGCAGACCTGGGAGACAGAGGCTTGCTGGCACAGACAACCAGCAAGCTGGCAGTGTTAATGAGTACGTGCAATTCACTGAACTAAACGATGCTCCAGCTCTTCACCAAGGGGAGTCCACAATGTTCTACCACTTGCTAAAGCTAATCCTGAAATTGCGACAGCTCTTTTTCTTCTACAAGACTGTCTTTTAATTACCAATTATTCTCTACCTCAAACTGAAATAAAGCCACTACTACTAACAGGAGCAGACAGCTGTGCTAGCTTCCTCAAAGTTTATCTACACCTTCTTCTCAGGCAGCAGAGAAGCGTCATCAGAGCACCAAACACAAGCAAAATGGTCTACAGACAAGTATGAGGTACACTAATTCTTACAAAACAAATATAATTTATGGAGTAAAAAAGGAATCTGAAACATATGCCTTGATGGCACCTGTTCTACCTATTATCTCAAAGAAGCAGCAGATCCTGTCTCTTGGGCACTCAACTGATGCAGCTAGTATGAGCTAGGGAGTCTGCTGTGCAAAGAAAATGGTGCCAAGTGAGTCGTATCAAGAAAACAGGCACTTGAAGATCCGTGCGAGCATTAGACCAAATCCGTGCAAAGAAAATAGTGCTAAGGAAGTGGCAGGAAAGAAACCATGTGCTATGCTGGGGAAACCAAAAGGCAGTAACAAAACACTCCACTTTCACCAAGCAGCTAAGAACAGAAAGGTTGTGGGACACCACTTCCCTCACATGCCCAAGTACTGGGCATGAACATGACTGGGGCATACACAACCATATTAAGGAACATACGTAAATCATCACAAAAAGATTTCATATGTATCCTAAAGCACGCGCTTGTCGAAGACATTTAAGCGCTAGTCTTGCACGTATGTGCGCTTAGATTCATAACATGTGAATTATTTTAGTATACCAATTCAAATGCTCTCCCTGCCTACCTAACTTGAAGATGGGGAGAATATTCTCTTTAGAAAATACAGCTATTTTCTTAGAGGATACAGCTAAAAGTAAAACAAATTTTAAAAAAAGAATCAAGGAATTCATCAAGGAGTAAACTCAATTTGAATGCTACTTCCAATGTTTGAATGCCATTTGTTATTTAAAACTGTTTTGCTACATTTCAATGTGTAAACATACATGTAGTAAATTTCAAAGTACCTCTTTTAATTCACATTTGGCAAGTACTCTCATGTGACTGCATGGAGGAGGAAAACACAGCACAAATCTGTGCACATTTCAAAAAAAATTAAGAGAATTTTCAGCCTTTGCTCTTCCAGTGACTGTTCTCTGCAATGTTGCTGATGCAGTGGAAAGACTCTTTTCTTCACCTATTTGAAAGTAATTTATAAAAAACCCCCACCAACAAAAAACACCAAGAAAACCCAAAGATCAGTGCCTCAGAAACCTACACAAAGTCGTTCAAGGCACAAAGTTTCAGTTTGGTCTTGATGGTTTACTGTCAGCCAAAGATAAAATGACCATCCAGGATTATTAAACAAACAAGTAAGGAAAACCCTCTGTAAATATACTTTTTGCTTCCTAAGTATTTCTACAGCTTGAAGCTGTACAATGAATAATATGAATTTTGTCTATGCCACTTGTAATATGTATGCAGTCTAATATAACTAATGGCACTTAACTGAGAAATAACCAAATTAGGTCAGTTCTTTACAACACTGCGATAATCTGAATATCCCGGTAATTTTTCCATTTTGAAGGGACCTAGATGCAGACTAATGTGAAGGAACCTGACACATCCCACTGTACCTCTCCAAATGCTCACTAATATTTAGCAGTCAACAGGCTGTATTTCTACAGCTCAGGCTACACAACATGGTAACTTCCTATTGCTGATCAAGCCACAAACTCCTTGTTAATGAGTGAGCTCCACCTCATTCATGAAGTGTTTGTTAATAAACACGTTAACCAGTACGTCAAAGAGCAAAACAAGCATTAGAAATTCACCCTAAACCTTTGAATACAATCTTTCAGTTGGTATATATAAGCACATTAGGCATGCAAGCTCTCATATTCAATTCTCTTTTATTCCTAAATCCTTTCCAAGTACTCTGTTAGAGCAAAAGGGACCTTCCAATGGGGGGCTGCTGCTGTCTGTGTAACAGATACAGCACAGAGAGCTGCTTAAGGGAAGTGAAAAATCAGCTGTCTGAAATATGTCTTTAAAAACCTATACAAAGCGAAAACTACTTGTTTTAAATAGAGGGTTTTTCCGAGTTCTGGGTAAATTCCAGTTCAGGGTAAGCGGTAACTAAAATTGTCCCTGAACAACGTCAACAGAATTTCAAACTAATTATTCAGGCTGAAATGGGAAAAAATACCAGTGGTTTTAACCATTACTTGGTTTTTGTCCAGTATAAAGACCGATACCAATCTTCATCTCCCAGTCAAGACATGTATCTACTGAAATAATGTTAAAGCAGTGTGGCATCATCTTAGACAAGTTACACTTAAGACTTCTTAAAATCAAGTAGTAGAGCCCTTCAGAATAAACAAATTCTCTAAAAGTAGATTTCATTATGAAACGATTAAAGGAAAGTTTATATTGAGATCTGGGGACTTTTAAATTTCTAACAGACTCACTACAAGAAAGTAAATGTATCTCTTTCAGTGCTAGACAGATTTAATCCTGACACACACCTATTTCAATTAAGGGCAAAATAAATTTCACTACTCAAAGTGAAATTCTTTTTAAAAGTGATAATTCTGAATTCATTTGCTTGCTTGGGATCTTAAACTTATACACTCACTTTTAGTTTTTATGATGTAGATCTTTAAAAAAGAGCTACCAGTTGTTATAAATAAATGTATTTCATTTTAATAGTACTCAAATTTAACCAAGGAAAAGGTTTTTTTAAACTTAAACGCACATTCAATCTTATTTTATCAAAACCAGTAACTATCACACAAGTGTTTAGCTAGTTTACAGTACCAACATATTAAAAAAAATATGCTAGAAATCATTCCATTAATTTCTGAAGCAAGCAAACATGAATCCAAACTGCTAAAACAAGCCAACGAAACTGCAAACAGCTATCTACTTGTTTACTGTCAAATGCTATGGGAAACAATTCAAAATTCTAAGCAGAACAATGTTACCTACACCACACATAACAAAAGCAGTTGCCCAGGAGAAGGCAGTATTTTTATTTCCATTACTTAAGCTCTTGCTTTCAGCTGCCCATAGCTTTGTCAAATGTCTACCATGCAACATTCTGCTCTTCTGTCTCCTTCCCATCGTAGACTTCAGTACAGGTGTTAGAGTTGTTTAAGAATGTGATTTAAAATGAAAGGAGGGTGAGAGATTTTACCATTTTATGTGCCAAAACACATTACTTTAGCTTTTTACCTGTATAGTTCTGTTTTCCACTGTTTTGGATGAAAAAGCCAAGTATTTGCCTGCGGGTCCTTTATGCTGCAAATGTGCTCCTCTAGTCCCTTGGAAGAATCTTTACATTTGGTGAAGCTTTAGCAAAAATTTCAGTTTGCACATGTTCAAGAAAGATATCTGGAACTGGCAGCTGCATTTGTTAACAATTCTGCCTCTCGTGGGCTTTACAGTTTGAATAGAACCACCCCAGAGAATTTCTCCTTCCAGGAACTGCAGATTACTGTGGCACAAAGAAACTGAGTGCACAGATACTGTTGGTATTGAACAAACACTTAACACCCACCACACAGGCTGACACATGAGGGAAAGGAAAAAGAAAGGGATAACATAGAAGCCAAACAGTGGAGAGCCAGAACTGACAAGGAGCTGGAAGGTAACAGAGTAAGAGCTCTAATAGGGTGACTCTAAGAGCTCTAATAGACAGCTAGTGACTGGATGATGCCTGCAGAATGATACTGGGTTATGAACCCAAGGAACTAGAAAACATAAGAAAACTGGCCTGAGTAGCTGGAAAAAGGAAAACAGAGGAAGAGGAAGAACTGTAAGCTGAAAAAGACAAGAGTGGTTTTGGGGTGAACAACCATTGCAAAGTTTGGATAGAAACAACTCCCTTCCACAGAACCTATTTTGTCCACTAATGCATTCTGTCAAGAAAAGGAACTGTGAAACACATTGGCCACACATTTCTTATCTTTCTCTTGTGGTCAGTACACCAAGAGAGTGGCAACCCAGCACAATGGATCACTGTTATCAAATGGCAGAGACTTGCTTATGTGCTGAAGGTTTCACTATCACTGACAGCCACAGGCCTGTGGTGAAGTAGAGCTGCTTGTTGCACAAGTTGATAGGGAACTGCCAGAATACGAAGGATAGTCTCTCAGTAAAAGCAAGGAAACATTATCCTAGAAAAACAGATGCTACTCCTGTCTGTATTATAATTTCTCTGTGCTGGTAGGTAAGGTTTAAGCCAAAACTTCTCTGGCACAAAACTCCTTCTGCATTAATTTCTGGTCACTTAATCTGTGATTCAGAATGCTTCCTCACAGCTGCAGATGAAGTCATCCAACAACTGAAGACCCATGTACCAATACATCAAGGTTTCACAAGAGGTACTAGTGAGATGGGAACAGAAAACCCTGTTTTAATCGACCTCCCTTTGGCCCAGGTCCTCATCTTTAAAAATGAGGCTATTGCCACCAATGGACTGCAAGATTATTCCAGATTTGTCAAATTTTAAAATACTGTCATGATTTTAAAATTCGAGTAATTAAACTTCCATCACTCCTTTTGACAATTATTTGTTCTATCAATGGCTGTCCAGAAGAGGAATATATACTGCCTCTAACTTCTTCTCCTTAGATAACCTATACATTTCTTCTCATTTTTGAATGCCCTATTCAACAGGGAGTCAGGAAAGAGCATGCAAAAAGCCCAGAGTGTGAGGGAAAAGTTCCACCTCATGGGAACATGCTGCAAGATTCATTTTTTGAAAAGAGAAGTGCAGTTCTTGAAGAGGCTACACCCTTCCTGACAGGGGCATGAGGCTGAACGTAGCCCCTTCGCAGGTTCTGGACAGATTTAGTTGCTCACACTCTGGACAAAATGGAGGTTACTGGGACAAAAACTGAGATATTGTCATTTCAGCTGAGCTGGAAACCATTTCACTATAGCTACTTTCTCATGATGCAAATCCACTTCACTTTTGGCAGGTTCTTTCTAGTTGCAATTCTAGTCTACAGCAAAATATTTATGACTAAAGAGCATTTCACATACTCATACCATTACTGTATCAACACTCTTTTGTGAAAGTGGTGTCCTCTCTACCTAGAACCTAAAATTTGAACAAGATTTCTAAACAAGAATGTATTAACCCACCACCTGACACTTTGCCTCTTTCAGGAAAGCAGCATTAAAGGTCGGAGAGCTAACTAAGGTAACACTGAACCAAAAGCAAGCAACAAGAAGCTAGTTCCTCAATGCTCACTCTGGCCAGTCTTTCACAGCCAATACTTCATAGTACGCAGGGAGGAAGTCCAACAAGCATAAAATAACAATCACTCTTCAAACAACTCTTAGACTGGAGGTAAAACCTGTTTCAAAAGCAAAAGAGGAGAGGTAAAGGGTGCAGTTTCCTGGACTCCAGCGAGGGTTTAAAAAATGTCTTGGGCTTATCAAAATTTGAAAGGCTCCACTGTGCAAAACTTCTCACCTCTTTCAGCTGATCAGCACTTCCCCACGATGCTGAGCGCTGATGTGATCTCTTTTCCGCTCCCTCTTCAGCCCAACAGCTGGGTGTCTAGAAGGGGAAAAAAAAATGCACTGTACTGAATTCTCCAGGCAAGAAAAACTTTTGGCACAAATTACTGCTTTACTCTTTACACAGTGTCAGAGTTACATGAACAAATTTCAGATTCTGATACGCAGCACTAATAGTCTCAATAAATAAAAAGCAATACATAAAACCAAAGCTTTGTAAACTTGCATTTACAAAGCATGAGAACAATGCACATTACTGAAGAAGGAATCAGAAGCCTGACAAAAAACCTCACCTGGCTGCTCCCACCTGGTGCTTTGGCATCCATGTCTATGTTTCACTCAGTGGACAGTTTAGAGAACCACAAGATTTAAAAAATTGTACAACAAACTCGAGCCAGGATTCACTTCTCCCACCTGTCTTCCTCACTGGTGGACCACAGAATCAATCCCTCCTTGCTAACTCTGACTTGATGGAGAGTTTGATACACCTTTTATTATTTTTGGCACCAACTTACATGAGCAGCACAGTGACAGGCGGGCCTTTTCCAGTTGTATCTCAAAGCCCAGAAGTTTGGGGACTGTCCTTAGATGTAGGAGCTAAAGTTAAATCCCAAAGACTGAGAAGCATGTGAAAGCCCAAACTCTCAACTACTATGCTTATTTGCCACAAGGCTATTACAAAAATTGAGGTTATCCACCAGAATTCCTGAACAAGAGAGTCACAGGAACAATGGAAACATCTAAAATTCAGGAAGAGTTTGGGATATGAACTATATAAAACTCAGGACTATAGGCACATAAATATAAATCTGTTTGTGTTGGGGGCTTTTTCCCTCAGCAATTTCTACTAGTATTAGTTGAATCTTTCACAATAAGTCCACAAGAAATAAAACCGTACCACTGAAAGCAACAATTTGTCCGTGGGGTTTTTAAGGGAGGGGACCACTGCTGACACTTCTTCTAGGGAGACAGAACACCAGCCTGCAGGACAAATAGGATCTGGGATTCACATCCCTGTGGGACATGTTCTCATGCGTGGAAACCCCGATCCTCCACAGCTTTCCCTACTCTTGCTTCCTATCTAGGATCTAGAAACTTTTGTAGTACCCACATGGATAACGGAGACTGTTTGGCTGAGGAAGGAGCCTGGGCACCACCTAGGAGAACACCATAAAACCAACACCTACAGCTCCTCACTGCCCTGCAAAGAGAGCTGGCAGCAGCCCCCAGGGCCAGGCTCCTCCAGCTAAACCAGGCCAGGCACAGAAGCATCAAGCAAAGAACTGCAATTTCAGAGCATGGGCTGCATCTTCATAACCACCACTCTGTCAGAGTACTATACAGCCTACAGCCCAACACCTAACTCATCAGTGCTAATATTTAATGTACTCAGTCTCTGTGTGCACAGCCCTACTCAACCCTCTTGTGTTTTCTGCCAGCCCTGCACTTTCCATGGTTTTGGTGGGGCTTTTTCTCTGTTATTTTTATACCACCAGTAATACTTCAGCCAAAGGCCCGGCAAGCTGTGTGGGCGACTAGAAAGCAAAACGGAAAAAATCAGTCCTGAAGTTTATCCTTCATGTTCCCAGAAAAGCAAAAACAAGTCCTTATATAAGAAGTTAAGAGTTCTGTGTATTTATTACTTGACTCTGTCATGTAATACCCCCTTCTGTTTGGATCTGGGGAAGAAACCAGAAGATAATGTGGTTATGAAAAAAAGAATAAAATCAAATGTGAAAAGTTCAAACAGCTACTTAGAACTACGTGAAAGACAAGGCAGTCCCTCAGCCAGGCAACCCTTAACTCTCCTGACCCAAAGCAGAGCCTCTGCCACATGCACGTGCCACCTGTGTGTGCATCTGCTTGCTATGCATTTTAACAGAGCCACATTCTAAATAATTACTTGTTTTTGCAGATTGGGTACTTACCATCTCCCTGAAATTTGTGTGAAACACATTCTGTTAAATCTTGGTTTTTTTACAACACCGAAGTGGCTTGCAGATTTCTACTGAACTAGAGAAAATGGGGAAAATTTTTCACTTTTTCAAAATCATGGGCTTTCACAATCTGTTACAATTTACTTTCCAATTTGAATTGCTCTTACAGTATTTTACTATATCCCAAGTACAGCTGGAACCACACCCTCACACAACAGCAATGCAAAGGGAATTCTGAGAAAATTTATCTTTAAAGAGTGTTTTCTAAATGCAGCACTGCTCCACAATTTGGGGAACACCAGGATGAAGTAGAAGCAGGCAGTTCGGGGGCTTAAATACTTGGTGGTAGTGCAGAAGGGTATACCAAGGATCACTATAAGCTCACATCTTTTCAACTACAGCTTAATAAACTTAAAAGATACGAAGAATCTAAAAAGCCAACGTGACTTTCTCAATAAAGAGAAGTACACTGTTAAAAAACAAAACAAATATGTTTTGTACAGTCAAGTACATGAGCTTGATTGTATTTTTAGTAAACACAGATATTGATCCAGATAGCAAGGACAAAAAGCAAACTTAAGATCAAATCCTGAAGGCCTTCATCAACAACACCACTGACTGTTACGAGAGAGAGGTGGGAATCCTTATATTACAGAGGATTTATTCAGAAATCAAAAATAAAAATCAGAAAATATCTATTCACTTAATCCTAAATTTTGTACTTGTTCAAGTATGCTTTGACATTCTCTTCCACTCAAATAGCACCTCCCTGGAGACAAGGACTACCCAGCTGCTTTCAGCCCCTGGTAAACTGAGTCAAGACACAACCCTTCAATATACACACACAGTATAAAGGGGGCAGACTATTTATGACCCCAAATTTTACCTACAGTATTAGATTACAAACACTGTATGATGTTCCTAGCACAGTACTGAAGTTGGATAACATTATATTAATGTGCTATTTAGAGGCAGATTTAAAAAAGAAAAAGCTTTACAAGAACAATACAACATAAGCAGTTACTAGAATATCATAACAAGGCAGTCTTCTTTAAATCCCAGAAATTGATGCTTGTAATATATTGTAATCCACATTATATGAAGAATAGTTTTGGGTTTGTAATATCAAATCCTTTCATTGAAGCAAAAGCTTTTAAAAAACAAACAGAAGCACCCCAGACTTGTTGCATTCAAACAGAAATTCTGCTTTTCTAAGTTTAGCTTAATGTATGACCACCTCATATCCCACTTACCTGCTGTCATTTGGACCACAAATAAGATGGGGGTGTGTAGCACCCACAGTCTGTCACATTTCATGAAAATTGTTTCCTCATCTTATTTACAACTTCCACAAAACAGGCTTATCAATGGAAGCCTTCATTTGAAGCAGCAAGTGTACTTCTCAAGTGTTAAACACATGGAAAAAAACTTAAAGCCAAAACGTAATTCAGAATTGTATTAGAAGAAAAATTTCTGAATCACAATAAACAAAACCACAGTTGCTGCACCTCATGTCAGAGAGAGACTAAGAGTACCTCTTACAGTAAGAGAGGTCAGGCACCAAATGTGAAACTGGTAACATTTCAGAACAGAAAGAAATTTAGAGCATCACAGAAGTGATGCACTGAACTTCATGAAGAAGGATTAGTCTTGCAAGGCCATATTAAGAAACTAAGATTTTAGGGGGAGAACCTTGAAAACATTAGATAAGGCATGCTGCAGCTACAAAACACGGATCCTTTGTTTTCAAGATGTGAAGGCTTGTGGTCCATTTCAGCTGACATGTGGGATAGGACATACTCAGAATGCCACATCTGTTTGCTCTCTTCAGTCTTCACGTAAACCACAATCACCATTGTTCTAACTCACCGAGCCCTGTGGCGATCAGCACCTTCTCCAACACGTTTGGTAATCCTGCCTTGCTTTTCCACCCATGCCAGGGACATTTACCTACACTCTTCCCACTTAGATCAGAATGACTGCATAGCATACCAACCTACCTAAACCCAAAATAAGACTGTATTACTTTAAATACCTCACATTTATTGCTAGCCCTTCACTCCAATTACTACATCCCACCTACATTCTGGAATATCTATGTATGTCTACGCTTTACAGGGAAAGTAATATATTTTTGAAGAACTTCCACATTCAAAAGAAACCCAACATCAGCACTAGAAGATAAAAACTGATGGGTTTTCAGGTATTTCTAAAGCATTCAAAGACCATCTAGAAACGTTACAAACAGAAACTGCCTAAGGAGTTAGAAATCAATTTGATTATAGATGATGACTCTTAAACATCCGATTATGACTCTTAAACATATGTTACCAGGTTAAGTAAAGTTAGAATGACAAATTCATAGTTCTATGACACATATCTTATTCCCTGTTCTTTCTGCCAGTGTACATCATTAAAATATTCCATAAAATCAGTAAGAACTAACACACCAATAAAAAAAGCTTCATGGAATTGAGCCTCTTCGTTTACAACTTATATAAATTATTATTAATTTACAATTAATTTTAGAGAAAAAAAAAAAATCTACCCAGAAGAAAACAAAATGTCTCTAACAAGAGCTAACTACATTAAAGCCTTGACCTCCCTGTAAGAAAAACGTATTTTCGCCAAGCATTCCAGCCTAGTAACTCTGCACTGTTCTTTAGGTTAGAGAGAAGTAAAAATTCTCAAAGGCGTTTTGCAAACTTTCTTCAGTTTCATTTGTGCAATACCTAATTGCCATATACAGTGAGAAAAACTGAATTCCAGTATTGCTGGATATGCCTCAGTCATCAATTGAAATCACTGGATAATAAATATGCCACTTGGCCATTTGTTCGTTTCTTTGTGTTACTTAGACTGAGAAAGACTACACAGACAAACTTTTAACTGGCAATATTTTTGTTATGACATCAACATCACGTTTCTTTTTAATCTCTCCTTTTTAATTTTATAAGTATTTTTTAAATTACTTAGCTACTGCCAAATAATTATCAACTTAGCTACTGCCAGATAATTATCAACTCTGACAATTATCCAAAGGTTTCTGAAGATTCCAAGGTTAGACACAGCCATTTCAATATTGAGTTGTTCTTTACACTATGAAGCGGGAAATACTTAAATGATGAAGCATAAAAAAGTGGTGTACAAGATTGTTCCATCAGTGCTCCCAAAAGAGACAGAAAAAGTGGGGAAAGAAGTTATACTGAGTTTTAAATGGCCTTAATGAAAAGTTCAGATTTTAAAAAAGGAGAGGAAAATAGACAATGGAGGAACTCAGGAAAGGGAATCACAAAGTAGATCAACACATGTAACTTCCTATACTAGGAAGTGTACCTGAAATACTTAAAACACAACTAAATAAAATTGCATACCTCTGATTATCCAGAACGTGCTGCTCCTTAAAGATCAGCTAGTTGTATGCATATGCACACATACACACACGAACACACATACAGAATTCTGAGAAATACTGATTTGTACAAATACCACAATGCAGTGTTACAGTGTATTTTTCCAAAAGCAAGCATAACCACCTCACTCCTCTCCTGTATTTTCAGTCAAAACACTTGGGGTAACTAAGAGGGACACAGAAATATGAACCATAGTTCCTATTCTCCAAGACATGACAGGAACTAAACCAAATAAAATTCTGCTCCCTCCCTTCTATTATTATGAAGAAACATTTTATTCATGAGAATTATACAGGTTGAAAGAATTTAAGTGGAAACAAGGACTTGGAATAAAACTCATTAAAGGTTCATCTGATCACCATGAACACCAGAAACTGTCTCTCTTTAAAAAAAAAAAATTCTAAGAAACTTCGAACAGCCATAATTACAACCTTAACAAAACTCCACAAAATTTGGATTTTAGATTAATGTTTAATTAGGAACAAAACATACCCTTGAAAGAGAAATAATTATTCCACCTACAGTGTAAGTTATACTGACAGCATTGTTCATGAATTTAGAAGTAAAACAAGAGATAATTTATTCTCCAATGAAATGTGCTCATAGAGAAGAATGGTTTATTGATTTTCATTATCTTCTTTTTATTTAACTTAATTTGCTATGCATGCATCCTATCAACGACTTGGAACTCATCCTTAGTTCTTGAAATTAGATATACTTCAAACTACACAGAGTTCAAACAACAAAAGCCCAGACACACACCAACACGTAAGACAATGTTTTACGATCATCTTCAAGCCTCCCTAGTGAGCATTTTATTTGGTGAAAAAAAACCCCACCAAACAAAAAAATCCCCTCAAACTGGACATCACTGAGCAAATCAATATGCTTGTTCCATTTTACATATCCATAGTCAGCTACACAAATTGAGTAGTGACTCAAGCACTGATAAATGCCTGAGTTTGGCATAATTTGAATAAAAAGACAGCTCATATAATTCCTTGCTAGAAGATACCCACAAATCCAAACCTTGAGATCTCCCTGTTCCTACACCTTTGAAATAATACTTTATTTTGTAATGACAGCAGTATGGTTTTCCTCTCTGTTATACTTGATTATGCTGAAAAGGTAAAACTTCATTTTTAGTTTCTGAATGAGGTAAAGGGAAGCAGCCAACAGTTCACATAACCTGAACACTTACTTGAGCTCACTAGGAAAGCAATTTTACTGCCAAATACTTGGAGCTCAAATATTTATAGAACAGTTTGTTTATCTTTTCTGTAACTAGTGAAAAGGCTTGTTTGTGAATGTTTAAATATTCTAAATTTTCTATTCATAAGGGTATTTGTAAAGATTGATATGGATATATATTTTAAGAGAGGGGTTGAGAAATACAGTAACTACAAAGCATAATGAACATCTCCTGAATGGAAATTGTGTTTTCCAAACAGAAAGACTTTAAAGGTGTAGTATTCTGAAAGGAAGGCACCTTGAAAATAAATCCAGGATTAAGGGCTTTTTAGGTAGATCTTTTGTAAATATGACTGCTGCTTTTTTGCTAAAACTGACTGACTGGTTTCAAAATAAGCAGGACATGAAGACAGCCTTTTCCAAAGGGTCCTCACTACAGTTCCTAAAACTTTTCTTGGAACATTTTAATCATCAGTTTCTCAAATTCATTAAATAAGATTTCTGAAACATACACACACTTTTTTTTTTCTTTTCTAAGCATTCTATGCTTATTTTTACCCCATCAAAGGGCTTCCTGTGTTGCATGACACCGTATTTTACAGATGAGGAAACTTCTATATACATTCTAATTTGTGCTGAGAAACTCAGTATTACACAAAAGACTAGAACCATGGAATCTATTTCAAGACCCATGATAACTATGGATCAGAATCGCAGCACAAGAGATAAGCAACTAATTTAACAACCAAACCTACACGGCCTGTTAGATTGAAAATATAATTGAAGAGAGCTAGTTTCTTCTAGTTTCCAATTTAGTTTGGAAGACAAACTCAGATGGCGTATTCCAAACCCCAAAAGCACTACTGAAAAAACAATAATGCAGCTCCTTTGATAATATTTGGGGGGGGTGGTCAGAATTATGTATTTTTAATCTGTTTGACAGTGATCATCTTTGCAGGCAACAAGATCCAGCAGGAGAAGGAAGCAGGCAAGAAAGAACATTCACCTTTCTAGCCAAAGAGCACTGGAGCAGCAGAATGCCCCAGCAAGCCTACCTGCCATAGGGTCCTACGAAGGACAGAGCCCTGAAGAGAATCCAAGGCTATCACAAGAGTATCAGGCCATCAATAATCTCAGTAGCCTTCCCTCACCCCCATGCACACACACAAACACTCTTTTTGAGACCGACAGATTTACCACCATGATTTAGTAAAATCTTTACTTGGTCAGCCACTGCTATAGGGACTCTTTCTTAAATAACACTCAGCACAATTTTGCACCTAGCAGTTTCAAAATAAACCAGATACAAGGCTGAGATTGATATCTGCTTATTTAGCCTCAACAGATCCGCCCACTTTGAGAAAATTATTTTTAACAACTGTTTTCTAAAAGCATAAAAATATTATCGTCGCATACCATGTCACTGCATTAGCACTGATTAAAAAAAGACTACTGTAACCTATTTTAGGGTTTCATATTTATAATAAAATTAAGTGAATCCACATTTCTTCAGAATTAAATTGAGTAGACAATTACACGAAACACCTCTGTTGTCTTGTTTTACAGCTTTTACCTGAGTAGATTTATCTTTCATACATGAAGGGTAGTGTACATGGGGATCACGTGGCCACTGTCCTGTGAGGTAAGGTCCTGTTATTGTGTCCAAAGAAGAAGTTCGCCTTATGGTACCAGAAGTTCTGATTTGCTGGGATTTTGGCCTGTCCACTGTAGAAAACCAGAACAAAACCAACAAAAAAGTCAGGCTAAATTTGATGTGAAATGTTAAAAGCTAGCTATGACACACAATGGCAAGAACATATCAGAAATCTTTGTCTAAATGCCAAGCTGAAAAGAATGCCATCACATCAAAGCAAATAACATCAGACAAAGGAGAAAAACAAATAGAAAAGGGAAAATTTAACAGCTACAAAAACCCCAACACTTAAGGTGTTCATATCTGCAAAGAATTGGGCTACTCATGCTATGTATTTTCATCAGCAAAAAACATCAAGCAAATTTATATACAGCGATGATGCAACGCAGGAAAGCCAGACGCAGCATAGCACTTTTATAGTCAGCTTGTTTAGCTTTCTAGACAATAAAATACAAATCATGAGAAAAATTGTGGTTGTTAAGAAGATGCATATCCGATTTATTCTCTTTTCCGTATTATTTCATAATTTAAATCAATTCCATATTATTTACAAGATCCCACTACAGGCCTTAGCAAGCTGAGACTGTGACTGTGTCTTTCCCTCTGACGGAGCTCAGGTCAGAGCAGCTGCCTTGTTTGTTTTCACTCATCATTGTGCCTGCAGTTCTTGACTCCTCCCTGTACTTCTCTCTCCATACACCCAGATCATGGAACACTTTTTCTTGTATTTCATTTGGAGAGCAAAGTGCAGGGTGATTCACAAGATTGATGTGGGAAAGAACAGAGTTTTACAGCATGCTCTCTAGATTTGCCTTGCTTTGTCCTTTAGGCAAAATTACTTCATATACTCATTTTCTAGACTCCACCGCAGCCAACCTAAGCCCTACATGGCAGCTACTGTCTGTTTTGCTCACCCCTACCACAAGAAATTCACAGGTGAGATAGCTTCCAAGTTAGTCACGTGCTACACGCTGATCTGACCCACCAAAAGCCTACTCACTGCTCAGAATGTGAGAGCAGATCTGCTGGCACACTTCTGAGCCAAACATGGCCACTGGCCTTCACAAGCATTTTCTATTTGTATATCACCTAGAACTGATGGATCTCAGAAGGCAGAATCCCTCATCAATGTGATATATAGCATTCAGCACAATTAGGGTACAGCTTGCACAAATACAGCATGGTTATAGTATGATATATGACGACAATAATGTTAAAAAGACCATTTTAGACAAATATAGACCTGCTGAAACACTGCATTAGCTACTCATTTTAGGTGAAGACTTCTAAATAATGCTGTGAACTTGACATGATATAATACATCATGCTGCCTTTCGTACTATAATTGTTTTGACTGCCTTATCTATAAATCAAACCCCTACCATTTCAAACAGATCTATCCTTATTGGATTCCCATTGTGACAAATCTTCATTTTAAGGAAGATCCCTGAGCTATTAAAAGCAAAGAAGTCTGAAATCCAAAACAAAGATGACAAATTTTAAAAATGAAACTAGTGTTTACATTTGTGCTGAAACACAAGTGTACCTAATGGGTACACAGCTACAAAGAATTCTTCCAACCTTTCCTGTCATGCCATGGCACTATGCTACTCTTTCAGGTAGCCCAAGTTTTGAAAGTTTCTCAAAAAACACCTTTTTAAACAAGTCAAAGACAATGCACAAAATTATGTTTGAAGATGAGGAAATAAGGACTAAACCCAAGAAAACAAAAGCCCCAAAGACACAACAAAATATATACAAACAGAGAATTAGATATGGTTTGTGATTTGTTCTACACCCAGAAGAAAGGCAACAAATCCCAACATTAATAACTAAAATAATGCCATTAAAACTGAAGAGAAACAACACCACCAAAAATTACTAGTTTTATTTTTCCATGGTCATCTTGGAAGTGTACTGCAAGACACTGTCAAGCCCTGAATCTAAGAGAAGAAAAAGTTCAAGATGTGGTTTCCAAAGTCCCTACTATTCATCAAAATTTCTCTGAATTGCAGGAAACAAACCACTTCTCAACTGCATAAACCAATTCAAGTTAACACAAATTTAATGCCACCCCTATTCCACCACTGTCTGCACTCCTTCCATCTCCTTTGAGATGGTATGCACAGTTGTGTGAAAGTAATTCACTGAGTTAAACATGGAGAAAACTAAACTGCATCCCCCCAAAGTCATAAACACATGGCTTTCCCCATTACAGCAGAGTTGCCAAAACATAACGGGCAGAAACCACCAGGAGAGCTAGAACAGCACTGTGGTCTGTTCAGTAACAGTTTCAGCTCATCTTTTATGATATATCATTAGGTCATAAAAAATAAAGGAGAAGGGATGTATAAGCATGACATTTGAAGGAACTTTTGCAAATTACCATTTGACAAAGTGTCTTGTACAGTAATGTACTCAGAGATGATGGGATGCCCTGCAGAGCGTCACTGTGCAGGACCCCAACAGTGGCAGATTAGATCAGCTTAAATTGTTTTCTAAACATTAGAATTGCTCTCAGGGTTTATTTCTTAATCTTGCTTTTCTCACCTCCTAAGTCTGGCTTCCCACTACTCTAGGGAGCTACTACACTTCTCCCCAAATTTTCATTATCAATGGAATGTTGATGCTACTATCACAATATCCTTCTCCAGCCCAAATCACTTTCTCTGGTTGGAAACCTCATGCTCCAGTTTTCTCAGAGAATCAAAATAGTTGAAGTGCTTCAACAGCTCCTGAAGATAGCCAACAGACTTCAGCATTCAGAAAGGCTTCAACAATATTAAGAAATCTCTAAAATTACAGACTTGATTTAATTCAAGTTTCAGACTAAAACTCATCTGACAACATCCCGAGCGTATGAATGGATTTTACTGCAGTGGTAAGTAAAAGGCTTCTGTTGTCTTCCTCAGTGACAAGTGAGACATCTCATATGAAACTCAGCTCTACCTCCAGAATAAGCAAACTTAAGATCACAGCACTTAAGCAGCGTAACATTCCCTAAGAAAGTTAGCTAGAAATTAGAAATGCAAGACATAGGCTTGCAGCAAGGCAAAATACCTCATGACCACTGAGATTAGCTCGGTTGATTAGATCATGATGCTGATAATGCCCAGGTTGTGGGTTTGATCCCTGTATCAGCTGTTCTCTTAAGAATGGGACTCAATGATCCTTGTGACTTCCAACTCAGAATATTCTGTGATTCTATGTGTTATTTAAAATATGCCACAAGTTTTAATGGCATGTATTTAGGGCAAATTGTTACACAATTCTAGTTATGAACGTTACACAAAATGACACAAGGGTCCACCTAAATACTACAGCTGGCAAAATCTGGCGTGATCCTACCTCCCAGCAGGAATCAACTAAAATAAACTGCATGAAATCATGATTCTGCATGCTGCATTGAGAGCAAAGAGAATTCTAGTTATACCACCTAGACTGACTGAGAAAAGGTTTCCATTTCTCTGACAGTAAAACGTAATTCAGTAAGAGACTAACACGACAGCTCTTTTGAAAAGGACATGGGGCTCAAATAAAACCATCTGCTACAGCACTAAAATGAAGAGCTTGCCTTCCCATCTAGGATAGAGGCAGCTAACCTGCACATAATCTGAAAGCCATGTTCACAGTCCATTTTTAGCTTAAATAAAGCTTTGTGCCACACGTGCAATGAGGAAAATCACCTGCAGAAGAGCAAGACTGACAGCTAGCATTGGTAGCATTAAAAAAACTGCTTCCGTTTTTTTTTTCAGAGCTCATCTGTCAGCATCTTTTCTTCCCATGTTCTTTCAACAGTTAGCAAATCCAGTTCAAATTTGGCCAAAGCTTTTCCACTCATGTACTCGCATATGTATAACTGATTTTCAAAGACTAAAATTATCCTAAGAATGTCTCAGATAACACAGACCCCTCTCAAACTGAGTAAAAAACATGAAATAAAAATAAAATTCCTTCTTCTCCAAAACTAGGAGTATTAATATTGTCATCTCACTACTGATGTCAGCTAATTGTGACACTGTCCTGCCAAAAGCTTAGACAACGTTCTTGCAGTAATTTCTTAATTTCTTTTCTCAAAAGTTCTTCTTTAACTTACACTATTAACCTGAGAGACCATGAAATATCAGTACTAAAATCCACAATAAATTTTCATGAGATGTTGTTTCTCTTCAGTTTAGCTGCTAGCACCCTGCACAACCTTCTGGTCACAAGCTACTAGTGAAATGAGTCCCAAGCTTAGGACTCATCCATTCCTTAAGAATTTCAGATTTTACCTAGGAAATTAATACTAACTTCAAAAGAATTTTCTCGAAAAATACTCTTCGGAGGACTCACTATTATGGATATCCTCGTCTACTTAAGACTCTTTTCAAGAGCCACAAAGTCAGAGTTCAAGTAGTCTGGCTCAAAGAATATTCAGAGACTGGGTATAGCACCATAAAATAGTATCGGATATTTCTAGGACATTCCCACCAGATATGACAACAAATTTAAACAATCTACTAACCCAATGAGCTGCAGAAGTGCCTGTGTGAATGCTTCTTAAATAATGAATTATGTGTGAATGCAGCCTAGGAAATCAAAAACTAGAAATGGAAAGCTGAATATTAAGGAATGGTGACCCACAGTGACCCACAAGAATGATGGCCTGACATCACTTAGGTCACATTTCCCACAGCAGCTACTGATGACTGTCCTACACCTTGTTAAAAAGTCCCCTCTCCTGTTACATCTTGTACAAGCATGAAAAAGGGGTACCTTTGCTCTTGCTTACTTTGGACAGTGATTCCCCGAGTACCACAAAAGTTGACTTTCGGATTCAAGAGGACTGTGTCTCTGAAGAGTCTGGTCAAGGGAGGTTTTCTGCCTTTTTGTTTGCTTTTTAAGCAAGTATATAGTGACACTGTACTGATACCTGAATGTATATCTGATCGGTCTTTCCTGCTCTGATGAGACAGGTAGATGGTCCAAATAGAGAAGGTTTAACTTGCAGAATTTGTCTCTATCACTTTGCCAGGAAACAGATTGAATAATGGGGATTTAGAGGCCACTCTAAAAAATATTTCAATCTTCATTCTCAAGAAGGCTTTTCTCTTGTAACTGGAGCCAAAATCTCTCATGAAAAAGATTAACAAGGGATTTGGGGTCCCCTGAAGTTTTACTCCAGTGGAGTAAAGAGATCTATTGGCTCAAAAGACATTTCCCAGTTGCCAGTGACTGACAGACTTGTTTCTGACCCAATCTGCTAACTGGCTGCATGACTGCATTAAAAGTTCAGAGAGGTGCAGAGCAACAAAGAGCACGCTGTTTGCCATGTACTGTTCATACAAAATAATAAAAAATAGGATTTTAAATAGCATCTTAAAAAAACCTGTAACACCCTTTCATGCAGTTGAAAGGAAAAAATGTGAAATTACTGCACTCTTCCTTCATAATTTCAAATTAAATAGCTTAATCTCTTTAATAGCTTAAAACAAAGCAAAATACTAGCTTTTTCAAACATTTAAAAGGCAGTACAGTGTTTTGCTACCAAAATTATAATTCTAAGAGAATCTAAGAAGAGACAGTCTTTCTAAGTTACCTTCTGATACATCTCTAAAGTACTTTACATTCAGCTCCTTAAAACGTTGTCTTCATTATGTGCACCACATTGCTTTTGGTTCAGTTGTATCAACTTCAGAAATTATTCCCCAGTTTCTACCTTTAGAAATCAAGAGAGAGAATAACTAAAACTGAAGAGGGATGACATTCTGAAGTTAATACTCTAAAGAGACTGACACAATCCACTCTAATTTCCTCTCATTATCCTAACTGAAAAAAAAAAAAAAAGGCAGCACAGAACAGCACCATAATTTAACCAAGGCTTCAACAACCAAAATCAAACAAGCAGAAAGCAGGCTATTCCATGAGAGCAAAGATCTTTTCAGAGATCCAGGTCCATGAATGATGCGCTTTCTACATCCAGAATTCTTCAGGGATTAAAAAAAAAATAAAGAGGGAGCCAGTCTTCCACACAGATCATTTTACAGTCTGGTAGTCAGGGCAGATTTGGTTTTGTACCTGACAAAGCTTAGGAAAATTCAGACTGAACTGCAAGAAACAGAAGTCTACCAAGACAGGACATAACCTATACTGGGAAAACAACATAAAATGAAACCAGCTTGTTCTTTGAAAGGAAAATTGTACACACTGACCCACAGTACAGTATTTAGGTATCAACTACATCGAGTTATCTTTTATAGCTATGACTAAGTCATCTAGAAAGGGAAGAGGGCTTCTGATTAGTCACTGAATCCAACCCATAGGTTAAGGCATTTCCTTCCATAATGGAGGTATCATGCACGACTCTTCAAGGACGTACAGCTCTGCTCACCTAACTGCACAGGAAGGCACAGTGCACAGGGCTAGCATGGATACCAGAGGAAATAGAACACATGGATGAATTTGTAGGCATATTTCACTGGACCTGCAGTTGACTCAAAATCCTGGGTGCCTATGCATGTACACTGAAGCAAGGTCTCTGCCTCATGTCCCTTATTCCTCCCAACCACCGGTCAAGTAAAATGTGACTATGAATGTCTTTCAGAAGTCAGATTTTGCTCACAGCAAAACTCCCCTGTTTAAAATCAACATTATCCTTAGAGATCAAACATGGACAGAATGCTCTAATCTCCGTAAGAAAAGTAAACAAACCACATGGCAGAAAGTTTCAGCCCACTAAAGCTAAATTATTCTTCTAACAAGGATTACTGCTGGCATGTATAGGACCTGTAGCATTTCATGTCACAAAGGCCTGCTTTGTTCAACAGATGTAACTTACACACTTGCACTCTTCTAACAGGATGCCATGCGGGTAAAAAACACTAATTCCAAAGCTTTCAGATTTTTATGTACTTCATATTTTTAGAATGTATTTTTCTTTGTAAGGTTATTACTTCAAACTTAAATACTACACGAACAGTATCATTTAATAAAGTATCTAAAATATGTTCACACTACACAGTTAAGACAAATTTGATTGGAGCTCAGCAGCTAAGTACTCAGGAAAAAGCACACTGAAACAACCATCCATTAACTGTTGGGCACTTCAGCAGATATAGTGAATTTCCCTTCTTTTAGTTCATTAATTTAGATCTGTTGAATCATCTATACTATGTATCCAATATTGAGAACCAAACCTGCAACCAAGAACAGCACTAAAGCTTGGGGTGTTATTTTTTCTTCCAGTATATTAATACTTAAAATACTGAAGGTCATTATAAACACACACAGTTGATTCAGTACCTGAAGAACCTGCCACCTTTTTCGAATAAAATTGATGACTCTGAAGGGATTCTTTTTCTTGTTATAGCAACAATACTTAAAATTTAGCAAGATGTAGAAAGTGAAGGTTTTGTAAACCTTCAATCTAATTCTTCTTTCCATCAAAATGCAGCTGGACATAATAACAAATAAATCAGAAGGCACAACTCACTATTTTCATAATCAAAATATACAAAGAACTGTAATCAATGCACAGAGGCTATACAATACCATCATAATGATCACCAGTTATTAGAGATAGAAAGCATTCTCCTAGCTAGAGCAAATTATACTAAACAAGAATAATATATTTTTCTGACAAAAAAATTGAAAAATCGAAATATAAAACCAGATTAAAACTGATTGCCTAAATGAGAGTGCTCAACTTTGACAATTAAATAAATTATCTTTTCCTTATCAGTTAAGACATAGAAACAAAGGACTAGAGACAACCTCCTAAATCTGGAGCCCACTTTGCAGCTATCACTGACAAAATACATAATCACTTCAAAGCAGAGTACAGTCAGTCTTACAGCAGCTATTTTGTCCTCACAATTCCTACTGGAAAAATGACCCAGGAAATTTTTTTTCCTCATGGTTTCAGGCCTTCTTATAGTTTAATATATAAATATTTACATTGTCAAAGCAATCCACCCACTCATTCCCTTCCTTAGTCACCTGGATTCTGACAAAGCAGCTGTCTTTTTATTAAGAGTTGACTTTTTTTTAGCATCACACATAAGTCCTAACCTGGGAGTCCTTCTCTGAGTCAGCTCCAGTTTGACTTCACCTTTCTTGAACTGTGGAGCACCAAAAGGGTGTGCAGTACCCCATACAATGCCTCAGCAGACCCTGTGTGGCCGGCTGCTCTTCATGCAAGACCAGACCTGTGCCCAGTAGTTTTTCAGTCACTTCATGCTGGCAGTTTAGAGATCTCACCATCACCCAACTCTACCCTCCAGAATTTCCAAATTAGATGTTCCTCCTTTAAGGAAAAGACATTCTGCTCAAGTACAACCTCACATACATAAACTTCCACTTCTTACTTTTAAATCTCATTTTTAAACTTATTATTTCCATTCCCATGGTTCTTAAACCCTTCTTGCATAATCTTCCTGCGTACTAACTAAACCTCTCAATATTCATCAACAGTTTAATCATCCTAATTTCAAAATTTGCCTAAATAGATAAGATCTACTTCCCGTCTAGGAGATCAGCTTTCTTATCAAAACCACCAGGTTAGCATGACACCCTTTGGAAAGCTCGTCTGCACTTTAACATTTCTCCCTGGTTTCCACCATCCCTCCAAATTTCTTCTGAAGTTTCACCAGCAGTTCTCTATACTCTACCACACTAGACATGACGTTTTTCACACTTTTAAGACATCAGCATTGTATATTCTATACTCAGGTATCTATTCTCAAATGATGTCACTCCCACTAACAAGACTGCCTCAGAAATTTGTATGTGTCAATTTCTGAGTAGGCTGTTCTAGAATCCTGCAATGGCAATCTCTAAACTGACTTTACTGAAACATGCAACCTGTGTTTATTGCGGTCTTGGCAATTCCTAATTCAAATTATCCTTACAATAATTACAATTTCGGGGTTCCTTACAATTTTGGGGTTTATCTTTCTGAGTTAAGAATCACTGTCCTTATGGAAAGTGATTTCTTAGACTTTGTTCTGGTGAGCACAAAGCATTGAATAAGTATCTGTGCTATTTCCTCTGAGATTGTAGCTACTATTCCTTGGACCTGACTTTGAAACCATACATTCTAGCAAATCAGTCTCAGATCATTCTCAGATCTTTTCTTCTTCGTACCAAATGGTTACAACTTTTTCCTCATTTTTCAATCTGCCTGTTTTTATTACCTGTCTTAAAGCACACAAAGTCCAAGCCTGTTTGTGTTTTAACAATTCTCAGCTAAGGTTCACCTTTTGATTGGTAACATGACATTTTTTCCTCAGTTCTTCCTGCTGTTTCTTGCAGGCTCTCTGCTTATTCCTAGCAGCCTTTTCGAGTTAAGTGTCCATGCAATCAGATCACATCCTTGAACTTTTCTGATGTCTGAAAGACTCCAACAGTATTAACACCTTTCATTAAAACATTCTCTTTGTATTCATGGCAGAGCAACCCTGTTTATATGAACTTTCAAGCTACTTCCTTCTGAAATCCAAAACTTTACTCCAGATTTAGGAATTTTAAACATACCTTTACGTAGGATTTTCTTCTTTTGCTGTATATGCATGCAAATTTGCATGACTAAACAAAGGCTAAATCTAACACTTATTTTATGTACAGTGCCAGCACACCCATTTCTTCTGCTTCTTCCAAATTTTGAGTTGTTACAGTTGGTAATTCCTATCTTCACTGTGGCCAGTCTAAGTTTCTACTATAAATCTTGCAGTCAGAAGATCCACCTGCATCCTTCAACTTCATATTAAAGGCTATACACACCACTGAACAAAACCACGAGTCTCCAATCATCTGAATAGCCTAGGCCCTTCTTTGGAAGAAATTAAGGTACATCTACTCAACAATTTTACAGAATATTTTAAATAATATATGGACTGCACACTTTGCTAAACAACTTGTTTTGAAAGAATGAGCCTCTCTTTCTGCAGTAACACCTGAAGTTTATTTGGATCTTCCATGTGAACAATATCCTACATTGAGTAGGTATCTCCAGGCACTTCCTTGTATGAACATTTCTCAAATACACATTACTTTTAAACATGCGTGAGTTAACTCCATTTTTGCCCATGAGAAATTTTTCGCTTCCAGATTAGGACTCTTCCTTATTCCCTTTGAAAAGAACAGCAAGTATTTCAAATGCACTTTATGGTTTCTTTGTGGGTGAAGAAAACACTGCAAAGATGATTACTCCAGGCAGGGTATCAGGTATTAACAAAGGAGCCACTGAAGGTGAAATACCACAGGAATCAGAGTATGAGAGAAAGGAAGTGTGGTATTCCACTATCAATTGCCACAATTAAACAAACACAGCTATCAGTTAAGAACGAAGATTTTAAGACCTTGAACAGAAATTTACTTCTGTAAAGACAGCTTCTACTTCTCTGGCAGCTTCCCAACTACTGTGTAAACCTAAGTCTCATTCTGCATTCTTCAGCAGTTAGCTGATATTTTTAGAGTCACACTGGTCAAAGTCTGTTCCGGGGCACTCAGCATAAATCTAGGTTTAACTTTCAGTGAGCAACTCAACTCTTCATTGCTTTGAAAAGCAGAAAGTTAAGATATCACATATAGCAAAGATTTAGAATAATATATGCTGAATACGGAGGTATAACACCTAACTCACAGAGTCAACGCTGCAAAGCCACTTGGTTTTCATAATGCACATTCCAGGGCTCCAGATTCCAGAAAGACTGACTAGCTGACACTCAGCACTGAATTTGACTCCACGTGTGAGAACTGGACTCAGCAAACCTTTCCAGAGCACAGATAGCACCACTCTGATACCTGCTATAATCACCAACACCTTCTAGTCCTACTGGGCTAGGGAGCCCTGCTGTGACGTGCAGAAGGGGTGGTACTGAGATCGTGTTAAATACCTACAGAAACTGACTGTTCTTGTAGAGCTGGCTCCTCCGTGCTGTGTCTCCGTGGCCTGAGTCATGGCAACACAGTGCAAAATTTTCAAGGTTTATCCAGCAACATTTCTGATCCAGCATGGGTACAGCACTTCATTATGAAAAGCAACTGCACTGTTATCCCCGAGAGCTAAATGTTCACAAACCTGGGAATTTATATTTGCACTTAGGTAATTTGCTCCCTAATAGCCAACTGCTGACTGCACGACACAATTTGAAGTGAGGTTTGTACTTACAGGGTAATTTCTGCAGACTACAATTAATTGAATTAGCTAGTAACTGAACACTGAATAACCAAAACTTGTTTCCTGGTAAGAGCACATTATTTCCAAATGATAGCTTGGTCTCCAAATGCTGACAAATGTCAAGCAATTATTAGTTTTGAATTTTTTTTGGTACTGCACCCTAAGCACTTAACTCCCAAACATTTTAATGTTTCTCTAACCATGAAGACTTTGTAGTATGTAGATACCCAGGTAACCCAGCTAGCCAACCTTTACTAATTATTTCTTTCAGAACTCCAGAATTGGCGCTGTACACCAAAACACCTGAGATTAAAAGGCACATAATATAACAATACTCACATTGCCATACATTTAATCGGTTCACAACTAGGTAATTACTGTTACAGAAAACATTTCTAAAAGACAGATTTATACTTATTATATAAAATTAATTTAGCTACAGAAATTAGTTTCAAATTCAAGCATGAACGACAGTCATCTTGCAATGACCTGTCAGTCAGAAGTAAGTGCCAATTCCTGAAATTCAGAAGCGTGTCTACAACATTGCTTAATGCCTGGTGGTAAGAGCATAGGAAAGGAGGCTGAAGCTAGCCTTCTTCAAACAGGTGACTTGCACTGTTCAAGGAATGAGACAAATTATTATTCTTGTTTAGACTATCTCACAGCAGATTGAGAAGAAAATATTCTACAGCGGATTTTTTTATTCAAAAACCATGACAGAACTACTATCTAACACTCTTACGAGCAACATACGAGACAATTTCTTCCTAAAGAGGAAACAGAATGCATAGTTTGGGTAAAACTAGTTTAGGTTATGCAAAATAAATGGCATGTTAAGAACCAACGCTGTTAATCACTCATTTGTATTTGATTCCAAGAAAAATATCCATTGCAAACAGCTGCTCCTCAATTTGACACTAACAACAGGGAAAATTAAGTCCTTATGAACACCAACATCAGTGGCATCATTTATCGTTGGGACATACGCTACCCTAAACAAGGAGGTCTAACCAATACAGTACCTTGCACTAAGGTTTCAAAACTCAAGCTCGTAACATTTTACGACCTACTGGGAAGTACACACGATCTCCAAAGCAACAATACCTAATATGGAAGGCTAATTAAGAGATCTACTACTACAAAAAATTAAAACTTTCCATCACAACCATCTTCACTGACCTAACACCAACCGTTTAGGTTAATCCTGCATTTACAAATTTTTTGTGCAGAAAACTGTTCCTGCTTGAGTGTAGACACTCACACCTTCTGGGTGCTTTTTCTCCTTGTCAGAGAAAACTAATCTAATAGGGTGAATAGTTTGGCAGGAATCAGCAGCTAGGAAGTGCACAAACCAAAGGAGGAGAAGTGGAATGCACACGCTCAGGGCAGAGACAGTATTAAAGGCCTGAGACAGCAGGCTGAGGGCACTCCCCAGCATGGCCCCACTTGGCCTGGCTGTGTTTCCTTCCAAGACAAGACTTCCAGGAGCTACGTGCCTTCCTCTGTCCTACTGACAGGAGACACTGTCTGACCAGACAAGTTATCACCAGACAATCCAAGGGAGCCATGTAACAGAACAGCTCTGGTCCTAAACCCAGACTCACAAAGCTGGGAGAGTAGAGAAGAGTTCCTGAGAGCACGTTTTTCAGTTTCAACTATGGATAAGGGCTGCCATGGATGCAATCTCAGCTTCAGAAAGGTAAGAACCAGGGAGCCTGACTCACCATTTCAAAGGATTGCTATTACACACTGTTATCATGATACTCTGTGTGGTATCCATACTGCAGAAATCGCTGATCCCTTTCAGTACTATTTCTACACTTTAGCATTTAAATCTCAATTCAAAACTAGTTGTATAGTAGTGATGAACTTCAGAGTCAAATCAGATGGAAAAAAATGAAGCATAACTGAAGGACTGTCTAATTTTGGGGAAGTAAATACAGATTGAAAATTATTACTCAGAATTAGATTATTAAGTGCCCATTTTCCTTCAGTATTATCTCCAATGCTCTTCATTTTGCAATTACCCAAACCTTAAGAATGGTGACACAAAGGAAAAGGGCATAATCTCAGGCTGACAAGTTGCTGTGATGTATCCCTTCTAATGATGAGATGTAAATAATATTTTACTTGCCTGAAAATGCCTTAAGCCATTGTTTAAGCACTACAGATTTACATGGGAGGCAGCACTGAAAGACTAACATAAACATGCATTTAAATACTAACACTAAAGCAAGGTGATGATCATTAACAGTCAAATTCTTGAGCAAAATTTTCCAGTTATGTATCTTTAATATAGGGTCATTTTTTCATCAATAAAAGATACTTATTAAAAAATGCTAGTTGATGTTTAAACTCTAGTATTTTAACAACTTCCCCTGAACATATGTGAAATCCATGAAGAACTACGTATTTTGTCAAGTGCTGGCAACGCTTTTCTCTACTGAAGTAATTGCCAACTGATTTAAACAGGAACTTTCATTTTTCACTGCAGGTTAAAAATAATTATTATCTTCTTCAGATGAAGAAAATTAATCAACCAGTGAAGCCCCATTGAAAATGTATTTCAGATACTCACTTAAACTGAAATACTGAGGAGCATATACTCTATTTCCAATACATTTTGCATTGTTAGAACTACTGCTTTCAAGTCTAGACTGAACTGAAACTTCAGAATTACTGCATCAGCTATTTTTATTATTTTTTTCATAATGATATAGAGTAGTAGCACAAAACTTGTTTTAAAAATAACTGGCTTTCCACTGTGAATTTTTTCCATATAGCAGTCTAGACTTGGTGAACACTCACTTTTTTGTAAGATTCTAAGATGCACTCCCTTGATCTACCATCCTTGCATTTTAAAAACCTCCATTCACCTCTCCACCATGGGAAAGAAAACAACAAAACACAGGAACCACAAATTTCAGAAACCAAATTTCAGTTTTTGCCACTGTTTTACTATGCACAGATGTTGGCAAGTAACTTCAGTTTGGCCATCTGTAACACATGAATACTTGCTTATGTCCAAAGAATATGAATTAAAGGTCAAGTAGTGATTTAAAACAGGTATATACATATACTTCTAATTTGGGTTTTTTCCATGGGGTAGGGAGGTTTTTTCATAGCTAATGCCTTGCTACAGTACTATTCAAGTTCAATGGAGAAAATACCTTCCTATTTTTCTTTCCTGTAGTTTAACACCTGAAAGAAACTCAGTTAATTTGTTTTATAAAGCATATTTATTAAAGATATCTAATACACCATTCTCATTTACAGTCATGTTAAAACATATAACCAAAAAGCCTCTGAGTTCAGGACAACTGGATCAAATTTAGCCAGGGTCTTTTACTTCATCATATTATATTCCAGTGAAAGCTATTTTGGGAAGAGAGAGGGACAAAGCTGGAGCAAAACTGTTTTGACCATACAATTATGGGAATACTGCTATTATTCAGAGATCAGGAAATAGGAAGCGTCACAAAAATTACTTCCTTACCTACATTTGTTAGAAGTAAAGGAAAGATCTTCTTGATCTCTGGTATAAATGCTTATGATGCCAAAATATTGGATGGCTTCAATCCAGGATATTAAAATAGTTCCACCTTTTGAAGTCTAAATTTTGTGTGTTTTTTTACTATTGATATCCCTTACAAGTCTAGAGATCAACAATATTGTTTGTTTTACTCCACTCCTCCCTCCACTAGCCTAAAACCAGATATATACACTTCTTACAGCAGAACTGGGTTATGCAGTTGTTTTGCATCTTCTGTAATTCCTTTCTCTCACTAATGCTGGCAACGCTTCAGGAGTTATTTTGGGAAGTAAAAGACATTGGGAACATTTAACAGCCAAACTGATTACAGTATTTTTCATATGTCCTTAAAGCTAACATTTGTGTTTAAAATTTTCTATGGAAAAAAGTTTGTGCTATAAAATGTGTAAGTGAAAGTTAGAAAAATATGAAGCATAATATTACAGTACCACCAGAGTTAACACTAAACAAATCAAAGCATTTGGTGAGAGCAGTGTTGAGTCTGAATCATACAGAAGTCATTTACACCCTCCTTGTATACAAAATACTCACCTATCGTGAAAAAAAGAAACTAAACAGGAAACCCGCTCTCATATTTATACAAGCTACTTTACATAACAGCAGAAACTTCTGATTTTATCCAGGTAAGGCAAGAAAGAAAACAACTTGCTTTTTTCTTTAAAAGATGTGTCCACAAGCAAGTAGCAAGTTTTATTTGACATGTCCAAGGGTTTGGCTTCTTTGGACTATTACCGGAACACCCTTTGTCATAAACCACACAGCTTCAGATTCTGTTGATATTACTTTTATGCACTCAGAGATCTAACAGATATTCCCTACTTTTATGCACTCAGAGATCTAACAGATATTCCGTCTAAGAAAACCATGTGTTACATTCAACCAGACATTTTTTCCACTGCCAGCTCTCCAAAACATGAACACACACTACAAAAAGTATCTACTGTAACGAATAAACACATTTCAAGAAACACGAAAGGTATAGACTTGCACATTGCAGATTTCTCCTATAGTATCAGAAGGTTTTGCGCCTCTTTTTCCCTTTTTTCTTAGCACCTTAAAATATATACATAAAACATTCACAATTTCTCACCCATTCAGTAACAGTACTAACCAAATACTGCTACTGGCATTGATGGTTTCCTAACAACTAAAAATCCCCAAATTTGCTTAAAAGAAAATATCATATGATTGAAAGTTTCAGTCCTAAAAACACAGGGTGTTGCTACAGAACAAAAACATTTACAGTATACTAGAAAGAAGGGGTAGAAAACATGATGATGGGAGAAAAAACAGACCATCCTGCTTTCCTTCATGTAGTAGTGATGTCAGTGCCTGCAATGGTAGTTGCTCTGACCTGTAGAGGCTCAAAGCTGGAGTGTTTTCACAGAAATCTCCTTTATAAAAGAACCTCTAGCAAATCGATAAAATATCCACACAAAATGGGCTTAGTAGGATAGCCAGATCAATGAATCTATATTGAAAAAGGAGGTGGGGAAGGGACAGGTGTCTTAAGAGAATAACATCTATCCATCAGAATCATAAGCAGTCTCCAGAACGAGCATATTCGTGAAACAATCCAAGTCAGACTGCAGAGCTAAAGACAAACACATCTCCTGCACTGGTGAGAAAAACAACAGGATTAAATCTAGAGCCTAGGCTCACATTTTACAGTGGGAAATGGCTTTGAAAAACTGACAAAAAAACTTAATCAAGCCACTTCCCCAAGACTTGCATACTGATAACAACTATAAATAGCTGGAGCAGCATTGTTTTAACAAGCCACAGCAAAATGGTCCATGTCTGAAAATGGAACATTTAAATTTTTTTTCAAGTCCTCCATTATTACTGCAGTAGCCCTCCAGTTCAGCAATCAATTTTCTATATACTATTATCACCATATAGACTACAAACACGTTTTTAGTGTCCACACATCATGTACTAAAATGCTGAGAACAAGCAGGGAAACAAAGACAAAATACTGCCCCATGGCATGGAACTATATTCCAAACTTTGTAAAAACAGCTCTAGGTTTCGGGGGGGTTAGGGGAGGCAAACGAAGGGAGGTTCGGTAACCTTTTTTCATTTGCAAGACTGAAGAAATAGAGTATCTTATTACTCTCGCCCGCTAGAAAATGGTGCCTGTATTTTGGTAAAATAAAGCTGTTGACGTGTGCAATTGTGGTCATTATTAGGGCGATCACGTTGTTTTCATTCATTCATTCAGGATTTGCTAGAGGATGTCAGCTTCTGCAGCAGCAGCTGGCTTGACCTGGAGGAGGGGGAACGAATTCTTTGCAGTGCATACAGATTACAGGGTGCATTTCTCGACGGACCGCTTATGATTTTATACACTGCACTCATTAAACCAAATCAAGCTCTGTGCGCTGCTGACGCGGTTCACCAGGAGGCAAGCCCAAACAAGTTTAATGACAGAAAAGTCATTCAGTACTAATTTATAGTCTGATTTATTAATGCTAAAATAGCCCACAGATGAAGAAGACTGAAACCACTTTCTAAAATTAAAATTTCCCCTCCAACAAAAAATTCGTACACATTAACAAAGTACTTCACACACAGCTTTGCAGTATTTTTCTTGCTTGCAGGTTACTGCCCACATTCCTCCCTCTTCAATACACCTTAAACGTAGGCTTTATACACTGCACCGCTACACTGTTTTCCTCCGGGTTCCCTTAATTAAATAATTTACTGCTCATCACCAGCACCATCACTACTCATACGCATACATTTTTTGTTTTTCCTAGTTTCCCATTAGCATTTTCCAAAGGTTTAAGAGGCAAAGAGGAACTACATTTAGTGCTCCATACAGTGGGAAAAATATGATCTTTAAAATTTTAAATAGAGCTTGAATGAATCAAAACCACAGCAGCTCAGTTCCATTTTCAAGCATGCAAAACCCTGGGCAGAAATAGATTGTTTTTTCAAAAAATACATTATGAAGTATCTCTGGCCAGATTATAGCACAATCAATTAGGTCATCTGCATAAGCAGATGCATAAGGCAAATTAACTCCATTTGTAACTGGCAGTGCCATTTTGCTCATTTGTAAAATGCTGTCCCTGACCTAGGGACAATTCTGATGACAGATCTGCCCAAGTTACAAATACTACAGATAGCAAGTGTTTACTACACATAAAAACTGAAGAGGGAAGAAGGTAAGATTCCACTGCTACAACACATGCTGGCACCCAACGCAGACCACAATCTGCCCACAGAAATCACACACACCAAGACTTATGGAAGGGACAGATAAAGCAAGGGGTACTGAACCACAGAAAGCATTCCCAGAAAGAGATGATGTGCGATACCTGATGGCTACAGCAGGACAACATGAAAAGTGCATTTAGTCCGATTCATTCAACTGCTCAAGTGATGGGGGAAGGCAGAAAGGAGTGGGGAGATAAGATGGCCACTGCCACTTTAACACATTCAATAATTTAACACACAACCTGACGCAGGTTAAGTTGGACTTGCTGGGAATCAATTTCACATTTTAAACTTTACAGGCCTATTTTGATTATTTGGGTTGGTTTGTACTGGGTTTTGTTTGCTTGAGTTTTTTACAATCTCAAGCATTCAGTACTACGTATCACAAGGAGAAGACTTGTTTTTAAGCACCTCAATATGGGAATTTCCTTGTTTTGGAGCCTGTGCTTGAAAACATCTTTTAACCTATGATCTTACAAAAATGCAAGTCTTTTAAGAAACCGAGCTCTGCAGAAAGGAAGAGCATTAGAGGCTTGGTTTTAACACACACTTCAGAACTGGGTTGTGACACCCCAGATATAAATCTAACCCATTATCACCCCTACTAAATAGTTACAGCTGGAGACAAGGAAGCGGGTTAATTTTAGGCTCGTTTCCCTATTACACACCTCCGCTGCCAGAGCCCGAGCGCCAGGGTAGAAGCGGCAGGAGCACCGCCGTCGGAGCCCCCGACTGCTTCTCCCCCAGGGAGGGGGCGGCCGGCGGGCCCTGGGCTCGCCCCCGCTCCGCTCCTCCCGAGGCCAGAGCGGGTGGGGTCACAGGGGTGTTTTTCCTGAGCAGGATTCTCACCTTGCCCGAGAAGAAGAATGACATTTCAGGGGTCGCCTCCCCCCATCCCGGGGGAAGGGCGGCGGGACGAAGTGCTCTTCCCCGCCGCTTCCTGGTAGGGCAAACCCAGGCACGACACCTGCCCCGGGGATGGGGGTTGAGGGCTCACACCCGCCCCCCGACCTGCTCCCTAAGGCTCCAGCGGGGTTCCTTCCGTCGGGACTGGAGTCCCCCGGTGTCCCACCCCCGCTGGCCCGGGGGGAAGGCAGGGCGCAGCCCGACAGCGGAAAGCAGAGCCCAGGGAGCCCGGAGGCTGGGCGGCCCCAGCCCGGCCAGCACCCCCGCGGGGCAGGAAAGCAGGACCGGATTTCTCCCGGTGCTTTACCTCTGTACACCGGGGAGCTGGGGCTCCGTCTCTCAGGTGAGCTGCTCCTCCTGCTGCCACCGCTCTCCGGCGAGCGCCGCTGCCTGCCCTTCACCCTGCCCGGCTCCGCTCCGCCGCCGCCCGCCGCCAGCGGCGGCGTCGCGCTGGGCGGCGGTGGGGGGCTGCCTCCGCCGCGACCCCCGCCGC
>VXAZ01003649.1:47270-232800 GCA_013399875.1 Gymnorhina tibicen
CGCCGCGACCCCCGCCGCCGCCCCCCGGTCCCGTGTTGCTGCCCACCGAGGCGGAGGGGGACCGAGTCGGGCTGTGCTGGTTGCCCCGCAGGAGCTGATACGGGACGGTCGCTCGGATGGGCTGGAGTAGTCGGCTGGTCCCCGCCGCGCCTCCCCCGGCGCCGTTACCGGTGCCCCCGGCCGTGCCGGTGGTGGGGGACCCGGCGGCGCCGCGCCTCATCCTCTGCGGCGGGGGCTGGGGGGGGGGCGGGGNCTCTGCGGCGGGGGCTGGTGGTGGGACGGGGGGGTTTGCGAGGAGCTGGACGAGGACATGGCGGGGATGGGCAAAACCCCGCGAGTCACTCGCTCCGGTGGCTGCGGGGTACCCGAGCTCGGCCCCCAGCGCCCCGCATGCACCGGCCGCGGGGAGAGAAGGAGGAGGAGGGGAGGAAAGGAGGGAGGGGGCGGGGCGGGACAAGCGCTGCACGGCCCGAGGGAGTCTCCGCGCCGCCTGCCCAGCTGCCCCCGGCGCTTCCTATCGGCGACGACGGCTGCTGCTTCCACGCCAGGCTCTGGCCATCGCTGCCCGCCCCAGCGTCGAGAGCACCGGGGGCGCTGCCGAGCCCAGCGGCCGCTCACATCGTACAGCGCTGCCGGCTCCGGGCGGTCGGCGGCAGGGCANCGGCTCAGGGCGGTCGGCGGCAGGGCACGACGAGGGGACACGCAGCCGGAGGGGGAAGGATGGGGAGGGGGGGAGGCGCTCGCAGCCAGCTCTTGCTCCAGCTCCTGCTCCTGCCACCGCCGGCGCCCGGTAGCCACGGCCAGTACCATCCGCTCCCCACGCCGCCCGCCCTCCGAATGGCACCGCGCAGCCCCAGCGCCCGGCCGCGACGGGCAGGGGCGGTGGGCGCGCGAGCCCATTGGGTGCCACCGCGGCACCAGCGCGGGCCCCATTGGCCAGAGGCCCTGCCGTTCTTCGGCCTCAGCCAATGGGAGCTGGCGGGGCGGCGGGGGCGTGGCCGGCGGCGGGGAGGCGGGCCGGGGAAGTGGGATGTGGCGGCGGCGGGAGGGGCGGGCACGAGCCCGAACCCGCGCCCGGGCCCGGCTCTGGAGAGCCGGGATGCGGTGCCCGTAGGCGGAACGCGGGGAGAACAGCCCCGGGGAACGCTGGGTGAGGTGCCAAGATGCCCTTCTGAGTTCAAAGTGGACTTTACAGGGGCGCCGGCTTAACACTGACTTAAGAGAGCCATTGCTCTGGACCAAATCTTGCGCTATCCCTATTCCCAGAAGACTGTCCGCCTCTTCCCACTTACTCCACTCCCATGCAGGGAAGGCTGAGAAACAGCCAAAATTTCCTGCAACAAAGTCTGTTCACGTCCATCAAACCTTGACAGTATTTTTACTTACGTTAAAAAAATCAAGGTGCTCTTCAAAGTCTAAATAAGTGTGGTTTCATCATTTCCTGTAAGTGTATATTGAACATTATTTTTTTTTCCTAATGTACATCCAAAAGCACCTCTCAGAGAATGTCAAGAGGAAATTAAAAAGTTTTACAGTGATGTTTTTAAAAAGTGCTTTTGTTCTAGGAAAAAGAGATCCCATTAGATGAATTGATAACCTGAAACAATGAGAAACAAAATGAAGATTAGGATGAGTAGCTTAATAGCTAAGAAAATAAATGGCTGTAAGATCAGAAGGATAAGTTGAGCTGAGTCCATCAAGAAAACAGTGCTTATTTTGGATGTGATGCAAATAGGATGCTAATGGAGGAGAAGGGAAAATGCAGGGAGTCTTGCTATGTGGAGGAAGTCAGCTCAGTGATGACCTTTCAGATTCAAACATTAGGAGAACAAAAAGGACATGGAATATAGATAGAAGTACAATGTTTAACAAGATATACTCTCCTATATTAGATACTGCCTTCCAATCAGTAATCAATTAAAAGTGTGACAGAATTAACTATATCCCTTGTACCCTTTTTGATTATATAACAAACACTAATTTTTGTCTTGCACACTTCAGATTACTACACTTACTCTATACTTCCAAAGCTGTCCATAGCTATCCTTATCCCTTGGTAACACAGGAATCAGTCGATAGTCCCAATGAGAAACTGTATTCTCGGAAAATGCTTCTATTCATGGGCTGTTAGCGAGACTTTGTTTGCACTAGCACCATGTGACACAGTCACCGCGGTTATGTTACAGAAAGGGTTGGAATAATACACCGCACACCCACGTGAACATGTGCTCAGTCAACAAAGCCACTGGTATAAATTAATTTTAAGAAAAATCGGCAACCATGTATTTTTCCATTAGTCCGGTCTTTTTGTTTTCTGCTAGCATGAGCCAAATTTGTTTGTAAAACTGGGCTGTAGAGACTTTTTCCCCCAAGGATTTTGATTAATCACAGCTATGAAGTCTATCTAGTTTATTTTTTTCTGCTTCACTGCACTGGGCTCAAAATGACTGGAAAGCATTCACATGTAGTAGCCATCTGCCCACAGTAATATCAGTAGTGTTTTAAACAATAAGCACATTTTCCTATATCTTTAACTTTGTCAGATAACATTGCTGATACAGTAGTGTCTTAGAGACCAAAAATCATCTGGTGTCAGCTGAGAAAAGAAGTACACCTTTGACTGAGGCAATAGCTGATACATTCCAGCTATTGCCAATGCTCAGGGTCACGCCAGACTAAAATAAGGATGAACTAGTATAACTCTTGAATTTGTCTGTTTAGATACTATTTTACAATGGCTAAATTTTACAATTTCCATGTTCTTGCACATCAAACAAGCAAGGTATTTGGATAGGAAGAATAGATGCATAAAGACAAGGTAGATGTCTGACAAAGAAAATCCCACAAGCCCCAAAACAAGAGCCCACATGTGCACCCCAAACCACAGGGCACGTCAGTGTAAAATACCAGTAGCAAGTCTTCCTTTCCAAACAAGCTGAGGACCATGCCACAGCCTTACAGTCCAAACTGAACCACCACTTCACTTGCCTTCACAGCAACCAGAGAAGAAAAGTTCCACTGGGACTGCTTCCAGCCAAACTGTTACCAGGCACATCAACAGCTGTACTGGGGAGACTTCGCTCCCCAAAAGTTATTTCCATCCTAATTCCTTCTGAAATAGAGTTAGCATACATAGTACAACACCATGCCATGTCCCTAGGAAACAGTGATTTCAGCAGAGAAGAGAGTATTCTTCTGTATTTTAAAGTGGGATATCAACTGTTGAATTTTTCATTGTTTTTCATCTAGGTTTCAGAGTACTTCCCTCAGGGAGTACCACTGCTCTGTAATATTAAGAAAATATTACAGGGAAAGTGAAGTAAAAACTGAACTCCTATCAGAATCTTCGTATCTTTCAGGAACCCATGTTTGCCTTAAATACCCTTTTCAACTTTTCAAAAGCCACATAAAAGGCATTTCTTGCTTCTCTTTTCCGCTTTAAGGAACTACCTTGTCAGCTGGCATGTGCTTAAGGGAGTTTATACTGGAGGTAACAGGTATTTCTGAATCTTAAATCCTTCTGGGAGACAAGGACATCCTTAACACAGCTTCTGGGAGAGGCATCCTGAGAGCAGTGGAAATTATACATCACAGCAAGAGCACGACAGCAAGGGAGTGAAGTCAAGGAGTGGGGCAGACAGGCAAGAGTGAAGCAAAGTTACTCACATCTCTCCCACTATTATCAGTTGATAATGGGTTCATCTCTCAAGGTCAGAAACAGTTTACATGAGTGTTATGAGCCATGAAAACTGAGAAGTTTTAAGCAGTCACTAGACACTGTGCAATCATAATCCTTATTTTGTTCCTACTTGAAGGTTTTAGAGAGGGCAAACTCTTCAAATCTGGACATACCTTTTGTTTCTAGGCCCTTACCAGGGCATAAGGCCATCAATACTCTGCTACCAGTGTATCTACCTGATTGTTTCATTATTTTTATGTCTCTCTTACCTCCCTCTGTCTGTTTTCTTTGCTGCTGTTTGCCCTCTCCACTTAGAATCAAGTCCTTTGTGACTGTCCCCGAGGTATTCACACAGCGTCTAACACAAAATAGTAATGAGAAAGGGTGCATTTATCTTCATGTATGTTCAGGTCCATTCTCTGTGTTTCACTTATTTGTAATGAATATACAGTTGGGAATATTACATTTGGGAAGAGAGAAATAACAAGAAGAAGTACTTCCATCACAGTAATATTCTGAAAGAGATGATGAACAGAAAGCATTATCTGTGGCTGAAGACTAGAACAACCCATAATGACCCAAACTGCAGCTCTCAAATAACAAAACTGAGGCTAAAACAGGCTTGCCTCTGTGGACTTGGAGCACCTCTAGGCAGGAATGGGAACATCACCTGTAGTAAGGGCCCCCATGTGAAATGCAACTGCTCTCTGGAGCTGAGCAGCTCTGCTGAAGCAGCAGTGGCCCATTTTCCTAGAAAATATCTGTCTCAGGCTGTGGAGGGGTTGGTTTAGTTTTTGGCCTGTTTTGCCTTTAAAAAAAGTTCTAGCTAGAGTAAGACAGTAATGAAGAAAAAATATATATGGAATTATTTTCACCACAAGGTTTTTCGACAGACACTGCCTTCATCAACCACACTCCATCTTCTCACAGCTCCCAAATGTTCAGTGGTACAGATATGATCTCCTCAGATCAGCCAAGCACTATCTAATCCCAAGCTTCTTGGGACTCACCTTGCATTTGAGCCCTTGAATTCTCCAGGGCTGCTGATACATCATTATCCCCACTGCTGGCTTTGTTGACACTCACCACGGAAGAGACTTCCAACTGATGATCACTTTCAAGTCTCTACATGCTCAAGTTGTCTTCCAACAACAAAAGGAAACCCACTACTGAGGACTTACCTTAACACTGCTGATCATCCAATTTAGGGTCAAGCATGTGGTCAAGTGTTAGATTTCCTTTTCTCATGTCTTTGTTTTCCTGGATATGGGGAAAATGCATTAAGTAAAGGGCTGTTGGACCTGTGGTCCAACCGTATTTACACTAGGTCAAGTTCAGTATTTATGAATACTCACAAACTGGAAAATTTCAGAATCAAGTTTACAATTGAATTTCAGCCAGAAGGTATTATAGTACTTTCTTTTTAGTCAGATGCTATTGTGAACTTTATTTCATTCAGTGTAAAGGATTGTCACTAGGAGTGAGGGCTGCATAATGAACAAGCCAGGAAACTACAGAATAAGAGCCATCTGTAAGATTTCCCGTTAAGAAAACTGAATACCATTTTGGATAATTGTCTTTTTTTTTCCTATCTGTCAGAAGCCTTTTTGTGGTACTGAATAACTCACTTAAACCAGAACCTGCCCATTAACATTACCTTTGTTATAACAAAGTCTTATCTCATCTGGAATCAGACCTACTGCTACATTCTCTTCTCTTCTTCAGGAAAATAGGCCAACCACTTGGGACTTTTGAATTATGTATTCCTTAGGCATCCGCTTTAACATAAAGGTGAACATTCAACACACAGCTAAAATCACCAAACCTTCCTTCCAGCTCTGCATTCAGTCTGAAGTTTTTCTTTCTATTCATTAGTACAGGTAATTCCATTCAACACCTTCCTTTAGCTAGCAAGCTAACCATGTCAGACCATATCCCATGGGAAGCTGAGTTTTCTCCAGGCAGCAATCCTGCCCTACATTACTATTCTGAGTTTCGTTACTTGACTCAACCGCCATCTCTATCTCCCTTCCCCAGTTCATCATCTGGAAAAAAGTCTGACTTGCACAGCTGGGACTAAGCCCAAGTTCTTTCAAAGGAGGAGCTGAGGGATTTTGCAGGTTTATTTTCCCTTTTTTCCATTTTTAGGCATTCAGTATGAGGACACTTTTGGACAAGTATGTGTGGTTGCTATTCTCCAAAGTGAAGCTGATCGAAACAGGGTGAAATGGTTGGTATTTTGATAACCTGCCATGTCCAGTGTAATGGACACTTCTAGTGGTTCTTTACTATAATTTTTCTTGCCAGTCTCTTATCTAAAAGATATTATTATTATTATTAATATCTAAAAGATATTATTATTATCAATATTAATATCTAAAAGATATTATTGTTATCAATAATAATAGCAAAACAATGCAACACCTCATGTTAACACAATAAAAATAATTATTCCTTAAAATAGTTTCATGCTACATCATAGAACTATCTGTGAGGAAAAGAAATGTTTTCAGAGTACTTAGGTACTGTATATTATGTACAGCAATAGTATCTTTAATGGAAAAGGTAGAAACAGTAAGCAAATACCAGTAGCAATTTGAATATAATGATATTGTTATATCTATTACCAATCACACCAATATAATAAAAGAAAGGAGAAGCACCATTTCATGTGAGCAGTTACCTTGCTAAGGATATTAGGAAAGCACAAATGTACTTTATACTACTTAGATTTATATGACATTTAACTTTTTAAATGAGCAGCATCCCCTTAACGAGGTAGATTTGAAGCCATTATGATCCATTAAAACAGTAAAAAGTGTCTGATAGTAGATTCCCTGACATCTTTCTATTAAGATTTCTTGATTTTGTCTGTATCTGGTTTTGTGTTGGTTTTTTTTGAACTGCATTAAGCACGAACGCCCCTACCACACCAGAGCCCTAGCTGTCAGCTTTGTGCTGGTGTTAGTAAGGGTACATTTTGACAATACTGATTTAAAAGGCAAATCTGAGGGTTAGGGAACTTCAACCTTCATTTCAAAGAGTCCTTTCCTGGGCTGCTTCTACCCCTCTAGTTATCCTACTTCACTGTTTCTGACAAATAAAGCCTTGTTCACCACGACCTTTCTTTCTAGGCACAACAAACAGCACTCAACTTTATTTGGAACTTATCATCACTGTTCCTTTACCAGCCAAATGGCATGCTGTTGAGTGACATGGTGGACTCCACAACTACTACTGGGAGGTAAACACTCCACCTCTGAACCTTCAAAGCAGGAGAATATTCTCTTTTTAAATAGATTTTGCAGCCTGGTAAGAATAATAACAATAAAATGCATTAGAGAGCCACATTTAATGAATTTTAGGGTATGCTACTGTATAAACAAAGTATTCTTAGAATGTTCCATTCTGTGCATACAACAGGTTGTGGGGCCAGAGCAGAGTCACAGCACTGAGTCAAAATGCTGGAAATAATTATTATTTCCAGGTAGGCAGTATATTCGCCTGTAGAAAAAAATGTTTATTTGTAGATGTGGTTTGTTGGTGTGACAGCTATAAAACAGGCTTTAAGTGTTTGCCTAATGCTAATTTACATACAATAAAAGTGCATTTTCATAACAGTAAGGAACAAACCTGTAAAAACAAGGAAGTGTGCAGTTAGCTTAAAAGTGTTCTATTGAGGTGGCACGGTATTTAAGTGAAATACATGATGCATTTCTGTTTTAACTGCATGTTTCCTTGGATTTCTGAGCCCATGTCAAAGCTTTAATAACATTTTAAAGCAAGTTTGGTGATGTGAATTTCCTTTGTCTCTTTTACATCCCAAACTAAAATAGAATGCAAAACTTCAGCATCATTAAAAGAAAAAAAGAAAGGGAGCTGCTAGTAGGTCTCAGCAGCTGGAATAATCTCCCACGGGGAGAGGTGGAAACTTTATTCCATGAGTCATTTAATACTGAATAAACAAAGCACTGAAGAATAAATTGTAAGGCATGATTTTTTTTGTTGTTCATTGACAGAGGGAAGGCTACTTGATTTAATGGAGCTTTTCCTTTTTTAAAGTTCTTTGTTAATAGAAAGCGTGGACAATGTTATGGATATAGTTTATTTCTCATTGTCATTTTGGTTCTTACTGTCATTGTAATAGAGTAAAGGCATGAGTAACTTTAGCCCCTGCACACTATGAAGTGTACAAGATCAAGCCCTCAAGAGCTGCTGAAATTCAGGATCCTCTTAGGTAGTGGCCATCACTGATGTAGTTACATAGTGGCTTAATTACACTGGTTACACTTCATTACAGTGGTTTTGCACACCTGACTACCACAGGTCCTGCTATTAAATGCTGTGCTTTAGTGACAAAGCTCTGAGGAAGGCAGCTGAGTAAGCTGTGTATGCTGACATGGCATGCTCTTGGTCTCCAGTGGAATCCAGTGGAATCAAGGACTGATAGAAGGCAACAAATAACCCCCTTGCATCGCACAGAACCTGTCTGTAATCAAACATAATTATGGAATCACTACCAGTCAGAGCTGCTATAGTCTTGCCTGTAATCAAGAACAGCATTATTGCAACATTTATTACTCTCAAAAGTAATCTGAGATTCATGGGTCCTTCGAAAGAAAAGCATTGTTTGGCAAATCTATCTATAAGCATTATTTGGCCATAAAGAGTGTTCTTTCTCTGAGAGATCAGAGCAGTTCCAATGAAGCACATCTTTTGGACAATTTCACATTTTTTAGTCCTAAATGACAAAAAGTACACACGTTACTTGAAGAAATTCAAACTTGTACTTGCCAGCCAGATGTAGACATACATTATTTCCCTGATGCTTGAGATATAATGTAACCACTACTGGTGGAGATAGAACATTCCAATAAACAGTGGGAATCAGTGTCATCATGCAGAATCTGAACTCTTTGATGTAATTGCTCAGTTATTACAAGCCCATGATGAAAGGTCTCAAGGGGAAGACCTTCCTCTATAGTACTGAGTTATGGGTTACGCTCTACCAATAGACAGTGTATCTCTGTTACATGAGCGGGAATGTTAAATAGAAAATGTATCTGGAAAAACGATGCTATGTGATATAACTCATTGTAAGAAGTCTAGAAAAAGGGAATAAGAAGTGCAGTTGATCATGCAAGGGTAGAAGAGGTATCTCTTAATTTTGAAAAGAAAAGGAAGAAAGATTTTTTTTTCCGGCAACTTCTTAGCTCACCAGGAGACAGAAGAAAGCTGTGTATTCAGAAGTGGATGTGGGTGGGAAAGCGATGTGGGGGAAAAAGCTTGTTACCTTAAAAATGTTACCTCAAAAGGTGTGGAAACCCATTAATAAAACCACCTCAAAGCTCCCCAAGGAAACAGTGTTTTCTTCTCCAACTTACATAGGTAATCTGTAGGGTTGATCTGGAGGGCACAGGAGCTGATGCAGACTACTCCCCATACCAAGCCTCTGAGGTTAGGAGAGTCAGCTCCTCTGTTTGTGTGTGTGGTGACAGTTCTGCCAAATACTTTTCAGATACAGCAGCTTTATCAGTGAGAAGGATCTGGGCTGCCCTGCAAAGATAATCCTCCCAGTGGTGTGTCAGCCTCAAAGAAGGGTGTGATTATCATTCCAGAGGAGTGTAATGTGAACCTGTGCCTCCCATTCAGCCAAGTGATGGCTAGATCAAGGAGACTTCTGCTCTTTGCTCACTCTTTCTTTTTTTTCTTCTCTTTCTTTCCTTTTTTTCTTCCAGCAAACAACTTATCTTCATATTTACTTCTTTTATTATGTACATTTAAGGTGTCCAAAGAGCGAGCCAATGTCCCAAGGCACACTGGTCCTTAGAAATGGATCTCCTAAGAGACCATCAGCAGAGTACTAGGTGGATGAGAGTTTCTCACCTTGGGATGCTTGGAAATTTGCTGGCTCTGATTAGCATTTTACAAAGATAGGGTTTGCAGAAAGACTCTGCAAACAGTCTAGTGGAGTCTTTCACTGTACTTTCAGCTCTGCTAAACCTGGTGTTTCAAGATTTTGCTACCAGCTCCAGCCTGGGACACACAAAGCTCCAGGCCCATTGTAAGGGTGACTCACACCTTTGATTGAACAGGTCTTAGGGATGGATGTCATCTGTTCTGTCACTTCAAGAAAGAAGGTCTTCATGTAGTAACATCAGGTGTCTGATCTCCCAGGTCTCCTGAACTCGTGTGTGTCCATTTGTTGGGTTTTTTTTTCCCCCCCACAGGAAGGACAAGTGCATCAAACAGCAGATGAGAGAATGGCCATCCTCTAACCATATTGCCATATTGAGTGGTGCTTATTCATGGGTCATAATCTAGAAACAAATTATTTGTGATTGTCTAGGTTCTTGTTCTGGTCTTGCAGCAATGACTGAGTTAAGCCTGGAATTTATACACAAAAAAATACTGAAAAGTAAGGCTGACAAAACTCAAGATTAAACAAATAACTGCTGCATGACAACAGCAAGTGAGTTTGATCTTTAAAACCAGAAAGTTTTCTGTATCAAAGTGCCTTTCCTCACTGCAGTCTGCATAAAGGAAGGAGCAGAGGCAGCTGCAGCCACCTCAGCTTCAGAGATGGGGCTCCCAGTAGTCAGTCTGCAAGAAAACACCTGGCTGGCCTTAACGAACATTGTTTTCTAGAATGTTCCCAGAGCTCTGCTGGCAGGGAAATATACCTGCCTTGTGAGGGAGAACGTAAAGAGGCAGCTCTCGAACAGCACATGGTTTAACTTATGAAAGCTTTCCTTAAGGGCAGAATTAATTATATATCATAAAGATCTGTTATATATTCTGTTTATACAATTATAAAGCATTATGGTTAATTAGTTGTGGTACAGACTCCTGAAGCAGAATCTGGTTAGAGAATAAACAAAACACTCAATCAGCTGCGACGGTGGTTAACAACTTGCACTTTCATATCACCTTTCATACTTAACTCTCTTGAAGTGATTTATAAGTTATGCAATCCAGTGGGCTTGAGCTTTGTGTATTTAGTATTTTTTTGGTTTATATAAAATTAGAATATGCTGATCAGAAATGGTCTGAGATTCTCACACCTTTAAGAAATTAAATTCAAAATATTTGCTAACCAACTTTATTTCATCTGTTTTCTTACCTATTATTTGTGATCCTATTATGTCTGGCGTTGTATATACACAGAAAAGAAATACTTCTCCATCCCCTTTTTCTGTCCTGGTATAGACAGTTCTGACTGGCATTAGTGGGAATCCCTGTCTACATCACTATCCTAAAAACAGGGGTGAAATCCTAATTGTGAAGAGATATTGATAGAAATGTGCAATACTGCAAAGATTTTGTTTTCAAACTACATTTTTACAGTATTTCAATGCTATGAAATGAGTTGACAATATTAATGTATCAAACCATCTGACATCTTTGAACTTAATTACTTTTTCACCATCACATAATTCAGCACTGAGTCTTGTTGTTGTGCATATGCTGCTACGGGTGTCTGGGCAGAGTAAGTGCTTTTTGAAATCTCATCAGTGTCATGTGAGTAGAGCTAAAAAAAACTAAGTTAGTATTACTTGTCATATCATGGGATATTGTACTGTACATGCCCAAAAAGCACTTCTTAAAGCAAAAAACTTGCAATATTTATAAGAAAAAGGGAAGGAAAAAACCCACAAGATGGGAGCAAGAGAGGAAGAGTATGTATTTAGTATAGTTTAGATATTTATACTGTAAAACATAGCACACAGTATTTTTTAAAATCTACAAATAAATTAAAACCAGCACTCCTCACTGAAAATACCACAGCCTGATATCAATTCTGTTTCCTGAAAGCATCATGAAAGCAGTGGGATTTGAGATAACTTTGAAGGAAGGCTTTATAGTCTTTTTTAAAGTCTATTTTGGGCATAGTTGTCTAGAAGAAAGCCTGAAATATATATATGAAAGAACTTCTGAGAGAGAAAAATGTACAGGCAACTGAAAATGGCATTGTCAGCTTGGAACAACAAACTGCACAGTAAGATATGAAATAAGATTATACATGAGTGCCCAGTGGGTGCTCCTTGCTTCTGTTCAAAATGGCACTGAAGGGGAATGCCAGGAAAGGATACAGAGAGAGGCTGATAAAATCGGAGAGAGAATTCAGGAAGCTTATCTTGACTTCAGTGTTTTAGGCTCAAGGGGAAATCAGGTATGGATAGTGAAAAGTGGAGAAGTTGCATTCTAGATACGACAATTGCATTGATGAAATTGCAAGAAATCACCTAGAAAAACACACAAGTAGAATAATAAGAGGTAAAAAAAGAGCCTGGTGAGGAATCTGTTGAAATTTAGGATGGAGATCTCCCCCAGCTGAAAGAAATTGGTTTGATTTGAAAAAGAAAACAAGAAAAGAAAAAAAACTTTCTATCTTTTCGATGGTGAATCAAGAGAGAACAATATTTCTGAGTCAGTATGATCATTAACATAGCAGGCTGTGGAGGTGGAAGGAGTCCTGAGATTTGGTCACTTCACTAATAATGACCTCAAAAGAGCTGAGTGGGGTGCACACAGCTGAAATTTAAGACAGCTTGGGAAAAGGTGAAGCTGGCAGAAAGCCATCTGAGCTCATAGTTTCAGGCAATTAATTATTTTATTTTAAAACTTATAGACAGGAGGAAAACTCAGCAGAAATATGAGAGCAAAATTAGGTCAAATGTAGGATTTAAAAATATATGGATGAGACAGATACCATTCTGTGTATACTGGGATTTTTGTGAAGAGTTATGACAAAGAAAGAACAAGGCAAAAAAACCCCCTACAAATAGAAAATTACAGGATTACTAGTAAAGGAGGAGGGGTAAAATGAAAATCTGATAAGAATTGCCAGGAAAAGGGATTGGGAGTGAGAGAAAAAGTGGGAGAGTGAATGGAAGGAGAAAGAATGTGGATTTGTTAATTAGATCTTCTCTTGAAAAAGAAAGAACTGATAACATGGATAAGAAGAGGCAGAGGTGTGTGAAGCTGATTTCAGGATAGCATTATTTAAATTAAGTGTTTGTATTTATAAATTAAACATACTTTTAGGTTTTAAACATGGAGAAGCTATTACATAATTTGAATCAATATGACAGATATGCAAAAATTTATTATGTAACTTGAATCAGTGTGACAGATATGTAAAAATTTCAAAACTGTTTCCAGTCTCATGTCTGAGGTGTAAATAATACTAAGATCTTTGGACAGTGACAAAAAAATTTAAAGATTATCTTGAATTTGTGTGGGAACTTATTATTTTTCAAATGACTTTCAGAGATCCAGTTTTTGTCTTCTGCCACTCAGGAAATATGTGTCTGTGTAGATGAAAACAAGATGGCATTTTCAAAATTGTTGCTCCCTAGTAGAAAGTAATAATTGAGTTTACACAAAGAGATTTTGAAAGAAAAATCAGAAGTCCTATTCCTGTGTTTTATACAAGTGGAAGTCCACTTTTGCTGTCCGTGTTTTGCCATCTCCCAGGCATTTCCCCGTTCCCTCAATAGCCCTGTGGATGAACAGCCCATAACTGCTGTGTAAATGTCATTATCTGCTTATCATTCTTACATTACTATAAATTAAGCTTCTTGCTGCCTACTTTTAGCAGTGACATGATCAAACACATGGAGTAGGGAAGATTTAGAAGCTCATCTTGTCCATCCAATAGTCCAAGAATCTGGAACATATCATCCAGTGGAGGTTTAAGTTCCCAGATAAAACACCTTTCCTTTTTTCAAGCAGCAAGCTTTCCAAGGAAGAGTTCTCATTAACAAATACCCCTCACACAGTTCATACATTTAAATTTCTGTATTTTGTTGTCATTTGCCATATATACAAGCTAGCTGTGCTAAATAACACTAAAATCCCATTTTATTACATGCAAATAAAGAATTTTAATAGGCATTAGTCTCATAGAAAAACTCAAGAACTTAAATAGCTGTACAGGAGGGACTATGCCACTGTGTAAAAATAATCATAAAGTTTATGAGAGCAAAGAGACCCCATTGGCTGAGCTTTTGCAATAGAAATGTATTTAGAAACAGTAATACACACACAGGTGGGATCACTTTGGTCCTTTGGAGCAGGCATTGGATTTGATGCACGGAATGGACATTGCTGTGACAGCTGAGCACCACAGTAATACACACCTCTCACTTTTAAATGTTTACAATAGGCAGGTAGGCTTTTAGTATTTGTGTATTGGCTTTGAGTGTGCCTGTAGTCCAACACCATCTTTCTGAGAATGTCTTAGTGTTTGGAAAATCCCTGCTTTGCCCAGAGCTAGCGCAGCCTTTGCCAGCCCAGCTCTATCCCCCAGCTTGCGTGGGCTCTTGGAGCCTCTGGCACGCAGCTTGGCAGCCACTGAAGTAAAAATAACTTTGCTTCCCTCCCACCGCCTTTCTACCCCAGTGCAGAGGGAAGGAAAGGATATTTAGTGCTGAAACTAGAGAGAGTTCAGGTAATAATAGTATTTTAGGAATAAATTATGAAGATACACATATTTCAGGCAGTTCCAACCTGCCCCTAAATTACAGCCTGTAGTGCATCACTCCCCTACACACTTGGTAGAAAAGTTCTGGGCCGAGCCTACATATAAACTAAAATTTAACATCTTCAAAAGTAGCAGAAATTAAAAGTACAGAAAAAGCTGTTCTAAGACATTTAGGTTTATCTTGAAACCACCATTTTCTTTCAAGATGTGTAGCATACTCACAAGCACGCAGAAGCAGCTCCAAAAAACATCATCCTCCAACATTCCAGCGTTTATGGGTGTGCCTTAATTAAAAGTATTCTGCAGAACAAGGAAACCTGAATCTTTAGGAGAAAAACATTGATTATATAAGGACACTATTATGAATTCATATAGATCCAGGAGAGAAAAGGAGTTGCTTATTGTATTTACATGACAGACTTTCAAGAAAAACAAAGAAGTCAGTTGATGTGCCAAACTCTGTTATATATCAGCAGTTTGGAAGAGAAACCTTGATTTCAGTCTACTGCTATCCTATAAATAATAATGGTACATCAAAAGTCTGGTATAGTCCGTGGCTTATTTGAGAAACAAACTTCTACAAGAAATTAATTGGATGATGAGAGTCAGAATTATGAGTTAAGTTTTGTATCCACATATCTTATTTTCCTCCTGAGTTTCTGAGTGTGTGACATACATAGAGAAAATGTGTACCTATTTGCGCCAATAAAGCATGTCAATGGATTTTCTATGAGATGCTTTTTCGTGTTTTCCCAAATCAGCCCTAAATGGTTCAAACTATATATGATTTCTCAGAAGATGTCTGGTTATAGCGGTACTGTTTATAGTGTGTTTACTCTGGAAAGACAAGGAAGTCCCACCTAAGGCAATTCTGCCCTTTTGAAGTGTTTATTTGTGAGTATACTTACTGCTGATAGAACATACTCTATAGTTGTCCTATTGCCTTTTTTTTTTCCTGAACAGATATTTCCTGTCTCTCAGCCAATATATTGAGATTATCTTGCACTCCTTGTGCAGGACAAATACTGCTTTACAGACAGTGGACTTGCATGGATTATCAGTGGGAACAAAGTGTTTGCTGTATCTTAAAGTAAGTCGTCTCTCTCTTCATTGGTCGTTTTACAATCACATCTAGAAGATCAGAGAGAGCTTTATCATGGTCCCTTCCTTGCCTTGGAAAAAATCCTTCAGAGGTCCACCCACCTGGCCTCACTCCTATCCTACCTGTCCTGGAACAATGTTTCAGTCTTGAAATAAAACACTTTGCATGGAATTATTTGCTTAAAACATACGTGACATATGTGGGTTGACACATGTGGATCCACAGCTGCAAGATAAGGTTAGACCTCACTCCATAGAAACCATTAAGGTTGATTTCAAAGGAGTGTTGGAAGAGGCAAAAGTTTGCTTTTCTAATGTAGGAAAATCAGAATAAAATTCATCTTTGCAATGGGGCATACTCCATAAATACTTAATATTGACATGGCCTTTTTCTAGTTACTTTCTTGAAGTTGTGTCTCCTTTTCACAATGAAGTGTCTCTCAAATAGGTCAGATAGATCATAAACACAGAATCTACACATTATAAGTGAAAAAAATGATCTATGGCACTACTTGAATAACACAGTAGAACTGCAGGATTAACCTGCTCCATGGTTTTTGGGACATACATCCCTGACATGAAATTCAAGCACATCATGAGCCCTTTTCACAGCACATGAGCACAGCACGGCTGTGGTCCAGCTCACAGGGAGCAAGTGCTTGGGCTTCTCTCTCCCCTCTGGAGATTGTGGTTCCCCCTCACCAACCAAAGAACGGTCTGGGCTGGCACATAAGGACACACCACAATAGAAAGGACCATTTCTGGAAAGAGTAGGGAGCCAGAAAGGATTCCTGCAAGCAGCACGGCTCACCCAGCTGATGCAGAACCACATTTTGCAATGGAAATGAGTCCAAAAATTCTTTCTTACCTCTCTGGCAGCAGCTTTTACCCTGATAAGAGCAGCTGTATGTCACCTGTTATCAAGAGAGTGGTTGCTGGCCAGGAGACATGTGTTACTTCTTTCTGGTTTTAAGTTTTAATTTTCACCTGCAGTGGAGAGATAAAATGAATTCCAGTTTAGCTTGACAATCCTGCCTGCACAGGTGTGCTGTAAGAATACCACTGTGCTGTTCAGCTGGGTGAATGTTTTAGATGACTACAGCAATTATCAAAAGTACTGGGTTTCGTTTCCCCCCACTTTAATCTGCATCGGATTTGCCAAATAGTTTCAGCTGGCTTTTTTACCTAGATAAATAAAGCTGGGGGAGGAAATGAAAAGGCTTGTACCTCATTTGATGCAATACCTGGCACTTGAATGATGCAGAACTTGGGAACTGTATGGCCAAGACTTTCTTCTTAATGAGATTATTTGAATTGAACTTTTTAATTTCCTACCTAAATTAGTCCTTTAATTACCATGTTATATTCTTTTCTGGGGTGAGGTCCCCAGTCCCTGCTCGTGATGCTGGTGTATTCTGTGCATGCGACATCAGTGTGGAGCAGCACCTCTAAGGGCAGGGCACAGGAAAAGGGAGGAGGAGCTCAAGGTCATCACCCTGAAAGTGTCCAGCTGCATGTCCCTCTGCCCTCCTCGGACAGGGAACGGAGGCAAGAGCCAGTGCCTCTCCTTCTCTGCCATCTTTCTTTCCATCCCTTTGATCCTTTGGCAGTGGAAATAAAATAACGAAGACCAGAAGTAAGGAATTTGTGTCTTACAGGGATGGGCTCTGGCTAACCTAATCTTCATTATGCATTTTATATAGAGGGAGGATGGAAGAGTTGTAGCAGGAAAGACTGAGGGAGGTTCAGCTCCAAATATCCTGGCTCCTGAGGTTGAAGGATCCCTCTGAATTTAACTCAGTTTCTCGCATCTCAGTGAGTGAAGCAGCATAACCATGCAGGTGTTCAACAGGGGGAACCCCCAGCTCTAAACTTCTGTGACCTGAGTGTTTTGATTCCTCTTGTTCTAGTTACTTCTGAATAAAACAAGCAATTTCCTGTCAAAAGAAACAGCTTATTCGAATTGGGACTTCTGCAGTTTTTCTTTTCCTCATGAAAAAATGAAAAAGTATTTTGGGTCAGTCTAAACAAATTTAATTTATTTTTTCAGTTTGGCTACTGATAGAAAAAAATGCCCCCAGTTCTAGTTCCACTGTTATCACTCAACATTTTCTATAAATATAGCAATTAATTTGCACTCTAGAGTTAATACAGAAAAAAACCCTAGGATTCAAAAGAAAACCTACATGATTTCTCTCAGTGTTAGTACCAGCTCTGTCAGTCAAGTTAGGCCATCTGTAACATCTTTGTAACCTACAATTTCTAAATTCCCATCCAGCTACACCTATGCCACTCCTTTTTTTCCAGCAGCATTAGATGGGATTAACTGAAGAAGGAATTAAGCCTCCAAAGTTAATTAAAACATTGTTGATGATGACCAGGAAGGCATACTTTGCAGCTGTAGGTGGAGAGATGTAGGTGCTCAGCATGGGGCAGTTGTGCCCTGGCTTTTAAGCTCCTGACCTATGAAAGAAAAATGCCTCTGGTTTCTCATGGCACTGTCAGCTAAACACAGAGTGAAGTGTTGGCTTCCCCCAGAGGCTCCCATCCTCTCTTTTCTCTGGAGGCTCCATCTTCTCAGTCTGGTGCTGTTACATCTTTAATAAGATCAATAATCTTTCTTGACTTTAGCAGCTTCATGAATTCTGATTAAGCTCCAGGACAGCGGCTGTGTATCAAGAATAATGGGCAAGAAGAAGACTTTAGTGTCTCACTCCATGAAGCATGATAGTTTCTTCTTTAGGCAAACTGTGATTGATTTGATTTTGGGTTTTCTCAGCGTGGCCTCTGTAAATAAAGTGCTGGCACACAGTACACTCGCTGTTCGACTCCCCTGCAGACCAATTCTTTTTGTGGAAGACTTACGTTAATTGTTCCATGACTACTAATGTCTTTAATTAAGGCTCACGTGGTTAAGTCTTCGGTGAGAAAATTAGATGTGCTTACAAGAATTAATACAGTAAGAAATCACAAAGGTACAATCAGGAACAAAAAATTGGAATGGTCTCTAGCACTGCCTTTCAACAAAGCACTGGTGTGTGAGATTCTGCATGTCATTAAAATTCAATTAAGTATTTTGGGGAAAAAAGCCTGGCACTGACAGCATACGTCATCTGACCACAGGAAGCTGTGCTGACAAAAATTCATAAAGTGGAAATTGGAAACCCATATCTGAAGCTTTCCTGTTAATACAGTTTAATGTCCAACTATGTAATATATAATTTATGAGAATTCTCTAGTGTGATCTAGCCTTGCATATTTTGCAATTTATTATTCTTATTTAGGAAGGAGTGAAGACAAAACTAGCCTTTCTGATTTCTGGAGCCACTTTTTATAATTTTTAATATATACATCTCATGGTAATTTTCCAAAGACCTGACTTTGCAAACCCCAATTTTCAGTTCTCACTAGTGGGTTCATTTGAGCTTGAATCTTGGCCACTGTTTTCCTTTTGAAGATGGAATTTTTCAGGTAATTAGACATTCAGGGCAGGGAATGATGCAATTATGTAGAAACATAGATAGAATTATATTGTTGCTTCGAAACAATTATATTGTTGTTTTTTATGGAAGTGTCATTTAACTGCAGTTCTGGAATGACTCTTATTGTCAACTTTTGAGATTTCCTGTAGCCACAAACATCCACGAATCCTCTTTCCATATGCTGAATGATTTGTTTTCTATAGTCTTGTATATACATTATGTTCCAAAAGTGGATCTTTATTGCTTATGGTCCTTCTGTGGCTACAGTAGCACCTAAGCATCTTGGTTTAACAACTTTATGGCTCTTGTGTATTTAAATGCTTTCATTTTTGTTACTCTTTCTGAAATGCATTATGTGGAAGAACATTCTTTGTAAATCCCATTTTTGTTTTTTAATATCTACTCCTAGTTGTAAGTATCCACTCCACTAAGAGCCTTGAGAGATACAACACATGCCAAAAATACCGTATTTGGGAGTAAACGTAGAGTGGAAAAAGAATTTTAAAAATCATTAACATGCTTTATTTGGGAAGGAATCTTAAAAGTGCCTTTTAAGAAATAGACAGGAGGAGAGTGGCCAGAGAGCATTAAAATATTGACTAGGCTAACAGGCAGTACCTTACTGTTTGAAAATATGCAGGAATGCAAGGAGAAGGGGCAGTCAGTGAGCCCTCTGGTAGCTGCCATGGAAAAGGTGACCATGTCCTTCAGAGCAGTTACCTCTGCAGTTAGATTGGAAAGCAGATATCCACAGCCTTGTGACAGGATAAATATTCCACAAAGATGAAGGTAGGGGAAATTGAATCCAGAAATAGGGAAACTAAAAGTAAATGGAATAGAACCTGATAAGGAAAAGTGAAAGAATAATCAGTGTGTGGAGACTAATAGAGATTTTCTTTTTTTCAAGTTATTTCAATCAAGAGGCACAAACTTCCTCCACTAATTTCTATTTGCATTTTAAAGTACTTAGACAGCTTGGACTCAAGGTATCTAGAAGAGGACTAACCTGCTTCTGGTCAGTTCAAAGTGACATAGAAGGGTATTCAAAACATGTTTGTTAAAAAAGTAAACTTACACCAAAGTTTGCTTTAAAGTTTCCCACACTGTTGCTCCAAGAACTGTCTGAGATTGCTGTAACTGAAAAATAGAGGTAGCGGTATGGGAATGCTCAGTTTTAGGGTACTGAGCTTTATATGTATAGGTATTTTATGCTTTATTTTTTTAACAATAATAATGACACTCCTGTTGGTTGTCTGGGTCTTTCATACAGCAAGAAGAAAAAAAATGTTTAAAAACTTAACTGTACAAGGCTGAGTACTTACCACTACTTTCAAGTGACATTATAAGAGAGCGACTCTCGAGCTGGTGGAAATCTCACAGATCCCAGTATGACAAGAAGTGGAAAATTCCAGAAAGGTCTATAACAACACCATGGACAAAGATCAGCACCTAAATCTGACCGGCACACCACTAACTTCAGTGCACTCTTCCTTGCAAGAACTTGGTTTATGGTGTTTGAGCACAACGTTGCTTTTTTCTCACCAACTCCACGTGTAAAGACAAAACAGCTTTGCCACTTATGCCAAGGTGTAAAATAAAGGAAATTACCCTCTTTTTCTTTTGTAATGATTCCCACATTTCCAGCCTACTCTGGCTCATGCTGCTTTACACATGCAACAAGGTTTAATTAGATAGAGGCCAAGATGAAACTGGAGGAGCCCAGTAACCATGGAGATTAGAGATCAATAATATAATACCATTTGTTTATAAATTATCCATAGCCCAAATATCCTTTTGTAAAAGGGAAATAGGCAAGTGAGATCCAGGCACCACGCTCAGTTTATTATTATTTCCTAAAATCAAATGTGATCATACTTTCTGTGGGTGACTACCTTCCCACTAATAATGTTAAATTCAAATTGTTCCATACAGTACGGATTAGGGGAGATGACTGTTTACAGGAGAAATATAAAGCTTCTCAATATAGAAGCCATATAAATATGGGAGTCATATAAAGCTGCATACATCAATATAGGAGTCCATAGAGTTACATCTGAAGGCTGTATAGTGAAAAGTGCTTCTTCTTTGGACCAAGACCCTTAGCAGGCGCTACCAGGCTGTGTTACATCTCATGGTCTGATTAGAAAAAAGTTATGAAAGCATGTTTATCATACACAAAACACAACTCACATTCCTAATTCTTTTTTCAGTTAGAAAATCCCCATCACAAAGCTCACAAATGGTGGCAGTCATAATTAGAAGGTTATCTCAGATAGGACATGGAGGGAGTTTTAAAACTTTATAGTTGCTTTTCTTTTTGGATAGCTAAGACATTTTCCAACTAAATATTGTTTATCTTCCTCCTTGCTTTTAAAGAAGCAACTAATCAGTTTTACTGAGAATATTTTGCACTGGAAAGTCAATAGCCATCAAAATTTAAACTCTTCACATGCTTTACTATTCTGGTAACTTTCAACTTGTAAGGAAAAGAGTAGTTTGTCATTAAAAATAGCTTTAAATTTAGAAACAGATTTTTTTGTTGTTTTAGTTTGTTTTCAAAATCACTTTGCCAAAAATTGATATTAAATGTGGAAAAGACATGTTACATTATTTTACAGTTTTAAGTAATGTAAACTCAAAAGTGACCTGTTTTATGTTTCACTTCATGTTGAATTTGTTTCCGTTAAATTTGGAATAGTAATTTTAAAAAAGCATCCCAAAAATGCAACATCTATCTCCACAACATTTACATTTATAAAAGGCTAAGTATGGAGAAATAAGAGCAATTTCAGAATAATTTATTATAGTGTTTCATTATATCCAGAGAATGAATTAATGTAGGAAACGAAATAATATTCTTGAACAAAAGTATTGTTATCTGATCTGCATCGAGAAGCTAAGAGGATAACTGATTTTATGACAAATCTCACTTTTGTAGCAATTACATAATTATTATGTAATTGCCATAATAAATCCCTGGTTTATGATTTCACAAGAACAACTTCAGCATCTCCTGAGCTTGAGTCTGAGCTTGCTGAGCTCTTGCAGTGAAGTCCTATTTAGACATAAGGGATGCATACATGTCAGCATTTCAGCTTGGGACTTTGTCTCCAGAAAATTCCAACTTACCATGTTTCAGTCACGAAGTCCTCTCAGAGCCTGCAAGCTGGTTTCCCTTGGGGTGAAACTAAACCAGAATATGTGATGTGGAATCCACAGGACATTCAGCCCATAGGGCAAGAGCAACAGCAGTCTAAACTAGAAATGTGTGTAAGAGTGGGTGTTAACCCTTCAGACTTGGGTTTTTTACTCTACAGATCCACTCCCCCTGGGCAGCATTACTTGCTGTAATATGGACATGGCTAGTGAGAAGCATTACTACTCTAAATAATAACAAGGTGTTGTCCCCTGTCATCTTAAACTGATCTCTAGTTAAGAGGATGTATAGGGCTCAGAATTTTCTGACAACCTCCCATCCTCCATGGATGCAGCCCTCCTGTCTGAATTTCAAAGCCAGCTATTCCATTACTCGCTGCTCCCACTGCATCCTTGCTCAGCAGGTTCAGAAACTGCCATTACACCGTGTCCACCCTTACGAGGTCCCCTAGTGAGCAGCAGATTGATCTGAAGTTTGCTCTGCCGGCTTCCCAAGTGCCCAAAGGCAGAGGTCCCGGTGGGATGTGAGCGTTTGCCAAGCACCTCCGGCCCAGGAGCGGCACTTCCACCACATGCAGAGATCGCTCTGGTCTGCCTGAGGCTCGGAGGGAGCCGCACACTTGCTGTGGTGAACCCGGGCGTGTAGAACTTGTTTGCCCATGCCATCAGGCTTACTTCATCCTTCACTCTGAGCAACACCTGGAAACATTTGTTTTCTAATGGTATTTGGCTATGAACAGACTGTACTCAAATGATCTTTCTTGGTTTTTTTTTCTTAAAACCTTCAGTTTGTTATAACCAGTTATATAAAGGCTGAATACATATCCTTCTGTTTGAACAGAGGAGGAAGGCAAGGATTTAACCCTGAAGATGAAGAGCCCCTCATTGAAAGCCATCAGACTGCCACTGAGTGTGAACGTTGGGAAGGGATGCTCTGGGATGCAGAAAGCTGTATCCTAAGGCCTAGACCTCTGATGATTCAGGTGGGGATTTGACAAAATGCAGAACAACTCCTCCTGTACCTGCACACACTCCTTCCAAATGAAGGCAAAGTAGGAGAAAAAACAGCAGATGCCATGGCCTCGTCTTGATGTGCACCCAGGATACGATTTAGGTGTGTGTCTCAGGAAAGAAGTAAGTCTTTCTGACCCCTGAATTAGATGCATAATTACTAGCAATTGTGAGGTTTGAGAGGCAGAGTTCAGATCCAGCAGGAGCATGGAAATGGAACACAGTCACGGGAGAAAAATTTTGCCTTAGTAATCAAAAAAACTTTCCAGTTCTCAATTGATCTCCTTGCTTCCACTGAGATCAATGATCACTCTGTCTCCAGGATCAGCAGGTGAGCCCAGCGAGGGGCTGCAGGCTCCAATCTGTGGCAGCGAAGCCAGCAATTAGCAGAATGTGCTGGCCTACAAAGCACAGCTCCTGCATCGGCTGCCTTTTAGGAACCCCAGGTAACAGCCACTTTGCTGAGCTCCTGGAAATACTCCACATGGAGAATATCCCCTACAAAGCAGCAGAACTCCCATGCTATGCTTAGCATTGCAGTATTCATGCTCTTTTAGATTAGAATGAAATGGCTTTAGTGCTCTAGATTTAAAAAGAAAGTCAGTCTCAGGACAACATGAATCCAGCTCTTGCCCTAAAATCCATCCCACTGGCTCCAAGTACCACCCCACCTGGGCTATCAACAGCACTGGGGTTCAGCTGCCCCAGCAGCCTCAGAGTTGAAACCACTACGAAAAAGGCACAGACGACTGTACCAACGAAATTCTGAGATATTTGCTAAGAGCAGAGAAAAGGTGAGATGGAGTTGCCCGAAAATGGAGATGAGATGCAATTGAAGGGCGTGCACTGTTGACTGGAACACACAAGATGCAGACAGACTCCTTGGCAGGCATTGCATACACAAACAGCACATTTTTAAAAAGCATGCAAGGCAGCCACGTTTTAATAGACTTTCTCCCTGTCCTTTTTTTAATCTTACTTCAAAGAAGAGGTCAGCACAATTCCTTTTCCCCAAGCCTTGTACTTGAAAATATCTAAGTCATTTAGACTAAAAAAAAAAAAAGAAGAAAATGTAGACTACAAAAAAAGACTTGGACGTGATCCTCTACCAAGAGGGATCACCGTTCTTTACCGGATTCTGCCAGCAATTTCGTCAGGAGGATTTTCTCCACATATGACACTTAAAGTCAACCGTGGGGAAAGGGATAGAGAAGAGGAATGAAGAGAAGGCAGAAGTCAAAAGAATAAATAATTTGGTGCCTGCTAGAGAATGAGTGTGCCTTTAAATGACAAGAAAAAGATAGTAACATGTTTTCACATTAAGTCATGACATTTTTAAAAAGCTTTAAAACATACAACCGGGTTTTGTAGTTAAGATGGGAAAACATTTTAAATTGGAAATGTGAATTTAATCCCTTCAATTAAATATAAAATATTTAAATACTTAACCTGATTGCTGCCAACTGCAATTTCCTATAATAAGGAATTATGAGGATAGAGAGCAGTTCTTAAAGGCACATGGTTCACACGGAACAAGCAAAGATTCAGGTCTGGAAACTGCAGCTTTGTAAGTGTAAATAGTCCCTTTGCCCCTTCACACAAATTACAACTGGGAAAATTTCAAGTACTATTTTTTATGTGGCATTAAAAAAAGGTCTTCTATTTTTTTCACGTGGACTGTCTGGTAACTGTGTTATTAACAGCAGATATGGCAAAACAACACAGGTTTTCAGCCAGTAGAGCCATATGAAGCCTCTGACATCTGAATTAAAGTACATAAGAAAGTTTTTCTGGAGAAACCTAGGACTGGTCTCACTCAATGTGAAATTCACTCTTTGTGAACAATCACCCTGTGTATCTACCCATACCTACATATATAGGCACACACAGAATATATATCCACATTCTCTGTATGTATATGTACCCTTTACATTAATTTTGCTATGATCTTTAGGACAAATCCTGTTCTTTGTTATGATGGTGTAAAATATAACTTTGCTGAAATACAAAGTTCGTATAAAAATCTCTTTTCCCTTCTAGAACTGCTTTTTTTTGTCTGTGCATAAAGTATCACTGTGCTGAGGGCAAGATGTAGGCACCAACTGGCAACTGAGCAGTTATGTGAACCCACAAGGCTGTTTTTTCACACATTTGGAGGAAGCAGCAGATTGAAAAACTCTTGACTGCTGGCCTACAACTAAGCAGTATGTTCTGAATTCCACCTCAATCCATTTTAGGATGTGGTCATTATAAATTAACTTCCTCTACATCTCCCTTTCTCTGAACTGCAGTTCAATTCATGAGTAAAACTGTATCTACAGAATTAAGTTTTATTTTTATCTGACTTTTTCCTTAAACGCTGTATATTCTAATTTCCTCCTCCTCCCTCCTCCATGGCTGGCAACAGACCAGCTCTTTCATTATATTTGGAGCAAAGAAACAGCCCACTGAATCTTCCCCAGACCACATCATCAGGTCTTAAACACTTTGAACAAATCAAAATACTTATTTAAAAGTAAATGAATTCCCATTTATAATACAGCCTACCAGTGCTAGTGACAGTTCTGATCTCTGCAGACATAATTCATAGGGAGAGAAGAAGGACAAAAAAGCTGAGATAGATAACTTTGTCCTGTTCCAGGCGTGCTGCTGGAGCTGTCTCTGGCAGCAGCTGGCTCCCTGCATAGACAGTCAAAGGAAGAGAGGACAAGCCAGAGGGTTATTTTCATCTTAATTGTGGACAAAGAGCTCCTCTTTCCCGTCTCTCCTCCCAGCAGATGGAAACTAGGATGACTGGGATTGTAATCAAGCACATCAGCACAGAGAAAGTAGAGAAGAGAGAAGATTTGTGTCTGAGAAATTCCCTGCTCAGACTTTCTGGCCTGGCCTGAGCCAGCATAGCATCAGGCACTTAGGAAAGGCACCCATAAGGCCAGGTTGGATGTATCTGGGACATAAGGCTCAGGGAAGGAAATCCTCAGATAAGAATCATTCCTCTTCTCTGTTTACCTCAAATTTCATCATCTTAATAATGTAATAAACACTGTGGAAGAGGCTTTCTCTAGGCCAGAGGAGTTTTACGATCAACAGATACATACAAGGGGAAAAGGTAAATACAGCAAGCCAAGCGTTGCTTTGTTACTGTGTTCTCAGAAGCATTTCTGTCAGCTATTGCAAAGTAGACCCTCAATATTTTGAAATATAAGAGCAGAGTGCCAAATTGCCACCTCTTGGTTTTTTTTCTCTCAGATCAGAAGCTTAGTATATCCTAATTTCCAATATTGCCAGTGCTCTACACTAAATCTCACTGTGGGGATGCCTTCTTGCGTCTTGTATTGCTCTGGCAGTGCCTAAACTGATCCAGTTTCCTGAGACTGTTTTGCACAGATTACCTGTTTTGATACCAGTTTCAGAGTAAATCATAAAAGAGAGTGGACTCTTCTCTTGGAGACTGAAAAATTACTGGGTCATGATCTCCAGACTACAGTGATATATCAGAAGTGGATGATGTTTCAAAGGAGAACTTTTTCAGCATTATCTTCATAGTTTCTTTGGGGGAGCAGAATACTAGTTTGTGCACAAGCCAGAATAACTCTTTGAAGCAAGATGAGGCAGAAGGTGCCAGAAAGGCCTTGTTTGGTTAATTGCAATTTATCTAAAACCAGAATAACCTATTTGCAAATTTCCAAATAAGATTTTATCCTTCAGTTGAATTACTTCATCTGTTTAAAAAGGGTGTACTAGGTGACTTTTATTCTCCCTAACTATATAGAAGAAAATAATCTCCTATATTGGAGAAAACAATCTTCATACAGCTAAATTGTTGTTGCCAAGGACACAATGGGAACACTTTTCTTGCTCTGTGCCATGAAGACTATAAAACTCAATCTAATACTAAAAAGTGATTTTTTGAGACACTGTGCATGTAGTCTATTTATAAATAGCCAGAGACTTCCATTGCTACAGGAGATCCTTGCAGAGCAAGTCTTATCTGACGTCTTTTTGATGTCTGTGGTGAACAGATCAGTCTTGGGATGACTTCCTATGCTAGCAGATAGCCTTTAGCATCACGTCTGAAATCTCCCCTTCTGGTCTAGGCAGGGCGAAATGGCATAAGCAAACTGCTAAGACTGGCAGATCACCAGAAGATGAATTTGCTCAGGTTAAAAAAAGGCAAATTGTTTTCCAAGAAGACAGACTTTGACTTCAGCAGCGCCTCTCATGCTTAGAGGAGGTGTGTCAGGTATCTGTGATCACATGGCTGGTCATGTAGGAGACAGGAGTGGAGGTGGGTCAGGTCTGCATTGCTTTTATCTACAGGGTATCTATGTACAACATCCTTTTCTTTAAGGACTACCGCCCTGGAGATGTCTGCCTACCAGGATATGCCCCATGCCAGAAATCATCTGTCAGCCCCAGCTGGATGGAGCAGAGTATCTCCCACATACTGATGTTTCTAAAAGAGGGCGCAGCTTTCTTCAGGAGAAGAGACAGCCATCGGAGGTGGGGGTGAAGAGGGTTAGTTTGAGAAGGCTCAGAAGTCTTCAATATGAAGATGAACAGTTTTGGACAAAACCTGGAAAATGGCTTTATTCCTATAGTTTCTCTCAGACTTCTACAAATCAATAGCTGTAACAACAGTGCTATACAAAATTTCTTATGGGAATAACTGCAACATGAAATAATTTAGCTAGCTAGCCTCTAAGTAAACAAAAATGTCAGCCATCTTTGTTCATTCACTCACTCTATTTTTTACAGCGGTCCTAGGATTAAAATTTGTCTTCAATGTATGATACTAAGATTCAAGATGAATCTTAATACCGACTTGTACTGTAAAGCATTTGAGAGATGTACAGCAAAACACTACATTTCCATTTCTCAATCAATAGCCTCTTAATTGATGCTATTTTATGACCTGATGGCAACTTCTAGTTTTGAAGCAGTTATTTTAACTTGATCATTGGGTAGGTGCATATACTGCAAACTACATCTGTTAAAAAGGAAGTTTTAAATTCCTCTGTTAATCCAGTATCAAATGCCATTTCAACACCTTCCTACTTTGCCCCCAAAACAGAAGTTAAATTACCACATGAATTGAACTACATTAAAAGATAGAGAACATTAACCCCACGTGTCCAATTTTAGCCATAATTATACTATGATTAATATGTAATACCTGCAAGTACTGTAACATTACTTGAAATAAAATTCAGCAGTCCTTTCTGGGATAAATTTAACGCATATATTCTATTCCACTCTAACAAATAGAGGGAGAAGTGTAAATGTTTTTTTATTTGAGAGACAACTGAAGGAGAACTAGCCAAACTGCAGAAGACATAAAAGTCAAATAATAACAACAAAAAGATCCTTTGAATCAATTGATAAAACAAATATTAAGTCTTCTACATAAGCCCTATCTAAACATACCATAGACAAAATCAGAGGAATATAAAGGAACAAAATGCAGGAATCTAGAAGTGTCTTTAAAAGCAGAATAAGCCAAGCAAATGCACCAGTAGTTTTTGAAAACAGCTGAAAAGGGAAATTACACTACAGCTCACAATACGTCATGTGTTGCTTCACTTTCTTAAGGAAAACAGACAAATAGCAGAACTCTTCATAAAAAGGCTGACACAGTGGTCAGACTAAAGTTCTTTTAATAAGTTGCTTTAAGTAAGTAATTCCCATCTCTCTGTGATGGACTATTTCACCTGGGGCTTTATTTCTGAGCCCATCTGCTTCTTTTCCAGTGAGATTTAGATGGATGCTCAAAGCTGACCTCCCAGAACACTTACATGAACATTTGGATGTGGGAGGCTGCTCTAACCATAATGCTGATAGCCACAAAGAGTTGGATGAAGGATGTTTATAATCAAGGCTCATCTTTTTTTTTTTGTTTGCTTGTGAGCAGTTTCTTTCATGTTCTGTTATTGAAGTACATGTGTCAACTGACTTGAGAGGACAGCCTTGTAAATTAGATCTTTGATCTCAAGAGTTTATTTTATCTTTGCAGCAAGGAAAAGTGAATTGAATTGGCTGGCAGAACTAAGCCCTCTCTTGTCTCTGGTCTACAGCTGCTGCATCCTTCTGGGGTCACCATAACTTCCACTTCCATCACTCAATACTCTCTTTTGCTACAGAATTAAAAAAAGGCTTCTCCAACATCTCATCATAGCCTGCTGAAAGCTTTACAACTTCTGGTTTATTTTATGAACCATACAGCCAGACTTTTGCTTCTGCAGAAGGGAGAAAACACTGAGCTGTGATACAACAAAGCTCTTTGAGCTACTCTGACACTGCATCAGAAAGTGAACTTTAATTGAATATTCACCAACTGTTTTTTGGAATAAAACACAATTTAGAAACAATACTGCATGGAAGGCTAAAAGGAAGTATCTGTTCCTAAATGTTCAAAGGAGTATGTGATCCACTGTTACTCTCCCATTATTTATGTTAATGTACAGAGGCATTAGGCACTATTGTGCTTTCTACTACATGTACACAAAAAAGACTATGGGACATGATACTGATTTTATGTCCTGATTCAGATCATCAGTGTGATAGTGTCATCATATTTTTACCATCTGCACTTCGTTTAGTTTCCATGGCTGTGATTCAGGCAGGACAGCTGAGAAAGGGTCTGTGGGAACTCATCTCTCAGAAGGACATTGAAAAGAAAGAGGTAGTAGTTCTCTAGGAGACTCAAAGTACATAAATATCTACTGGTAAAGAAAAAACACAGTTTCAATGGAAGATACAAGGAGTTAAAAAATTTTTCTTAGTTTAAAGAATTCAACATATTGATGGGAAGAAGTCAGGCCTAACACACATGCTTTCTAACTTCGTGAGCTTGTTACAGAAACCCAAGCTTAATGTTGATGAAAAGTTGCAGCACAGCAGGGTAGGCTGAATGAACTCAGCTTGGCTTACTAAACCTTTGTCTTCTACAGCAACAAACAGGAGTCTACCTTTGGAATTTAAGGAGGATATTCTGCCTCTTTGTTGTTGTACAGTCTCTGGCTTCAAAAAGAAATCTGGTTAATCTGGAAATGCCCTGTCATCAGTAGAAGAGTCGCAGTTACTCAGGAAGGGAAGGAGTTACCCCTAGGAGTTGCACTTCTGGTTCCTCTCCTTACTAGGCTGAGCAGAGAAAACACAAAGCAAGATGAATTTTCATGTCATAACAAAAGGGTGGTTGTGGGGAGGAGGGCAGTTTCTCAAGCTCCAGTTTTAGGCTATTGTTCAGAACAACCCGCTCATCTTGCCCAGGAGGCTGCTTTAGTGCTTTTGTGAACATAGCAGGTTCTCCAGCTAAAAATGCAATAAACTGTGTTTTATTTTGAGATACTATAATTGCTGTGGTGAATATGCTCTTTGCATTTTTCCTTTAGGGGCTTTAGGGTGAAACCTCTCCTCTGTGACGACACAAGTGTGTATTCGCTGACTCTCATATCAGGGTTTGGATCACACTTTACAGAAAACAACAGAAACTGGATCTGTAACCACTGCCTTGACCGACCTGCCGGACACGGCATTGTCTGGTTCCATTTCTGAGTTTGTCACCAGGGAGTTGTCTGTAGGGACCATCTCCCAGTCAGCCTTCTGTCAGGCTGCTTTGGATGCAGTTGTTCTTTGATTTACCTTTGAACACGTGCCATAAGGCATCAATCCAATTTTAGGCATGATCTCAAGCAAGGGAGAGGTGTGAGCCCCAGCTTTTGCTAAAGAGAGGGCAGTCAGGAGACACATTGCCAGTACCCTTGCTCATTAGTGGTACCTCGCTGGGTGTAAATTTTACCCTGTACAGGAGGTGATTAAGGATGAAGGCCCAATGTTTAAACCTACTGTCCACATTTCTCATCATGGTGACTACAACCTCCTCCCTACTCTTCCTTCGCTGCTCCTTTCCTTTTGAAAGGACAGTTGTGAGTGCAACAGAGCTCAAATCTGACAAGATGTAATTATTTTAGATAAATTGTCTAACTTTAGGCAAAAAATGAATGCAAAAAATTACATGCCAAGTCAGCTAGCGAAGGAAGAACCAGTATTGTGAGTTTGTTTGGTCTTCAACAGTGCTTTACAGCTCTGCTTCTACACCAGCTGAGCTGCAGAAACATTTCAGATTCAAAATGGACAACTTGAATGGAAACATCCTATTTGTAGACTTATCAAAATTTTAATAGTTGGATATAAAATAATCACTAAAATTATTTTAGTGCTTTGGGTACATGTTAAGTAAAAAACTCGGAAAACAAAACAGTTCCGAACAACTTCATAAAATTAATTCTTCCTTCTAGGAGGCCTGAGTACTTCCCAGCTCCCAGCCATACTATTCTCCAAGCAGTGTCATGGATGCCATCTAAACCACTGCAAGTCACCAACACAGCACACAGAATCCATCAGATGAGAGTGTGATATATTTTATTAGAAGGACACCAGTTTTTAAATGACACTGAAAAGATTTTCAAACTGAATTTCCAAGTTCAAGTTCCCATGAAAGATGAATGGTCAGAGCTGTAGTAAACAATACAGGTGAAACCACGTAATAACTCTGACATATAAAAATAACTCATTATTACTTAGCTTCTTTTTATTGGAGTGCAGCATAGATATTCCCCTTGAAACAATAACTTCGAAACATTTAAGAACACAGTTGTCAAAAATATTAAATACGCACATTTAAAAAAATCTAAACCATGAATATTTAACAATCTAAGACATATTCACAATGTAATTTCTTCATCATTTTACAGTATTTGTCTCAAATACTGTAAGATGATCCAAGTCTGAAAATATATGTACTTTAAGCTACCACAGAGCATAAAAAAATATAGGAAAATATCCACTAACATTTAGCACAATATATATATTGTACCCCAAGAGAGAAAGCAAGTGTGTGCCACAGATCATTATTCATCACAAATTGTGATGTGACATCAGAGAGCTGTTGCTGGTGGAACAGCAGCTCTGGTCTCAGTCGGTAAAAACATGCTCAAAGCTTGTGAGTGGGGACACAGTGGTCTGTGAGAACGCATGTTTAGGTATTTAGCAGTTTAATTTAGTTGGATAAGAAACAATGTAATGTTTTCCTGTTGTTAAACATTGCCATCTGTACCTCTGGCACACAAATTAAAAAAAGAAGGGTGTGACCATTAAAAGTACGTGTCCTGAGATTTCCTTCTTCAGGGGGCAAAGAGGTTAAAATGGAAAAGCTGATCTGTATATAAATCAGGAACACATGTGGTAATGAGAACAAACAGCAGCCAACAGGCAGGCAGGGACAACATCTCCAGGCAGGCACAACATGAGACGGACAAAATACCATCTACTGGAAAAGGGAAGGAAGCAACTGATTTTCACTTTGAAATTGGTAAGTTTAACCAATTCTGTTAAGTCTTAATGATTACTTAAGGGCTTGTAATTAACTCTGAGTTTTAAAACTTGGTTTCACTGAAAAGCTGTCTGTCCAGTAGTGCAGAGCAGCATTGCTTTAGTGTTAATATTGGTTTCTATCTGTACAAAATCAAGACGTGATCTTAGTATGTGTAACAGGATCTATGTGTTTTGTAACTAATTGAAATAACAAAACAGTTGAGACATAGACTTCCTCTTAAAGTCATGAAATGTTTGTGTCTGCAGCCTACCTACTGGAAGTAGATACCAGCAGCCAGTCTACTACTGAGGCTGAAACACTTTTGCTTGATTTCTTTGGAAATAAATGGAATATTTAACCTACTAAGTTATAGTTCACTTAAAGCTAAGAAATTTATCACAGTTGTGAATAATAATCCATTTGATATACCAGTGGCAGGCCTCCAAAATATTAAGTCAATTAAAGTAAGTCTTTATCTTCCCTTTAAGACTTGTTCCTTGACAGAGGCACAAAAAATAAAGTAAACATTATGGATCACAAAGCACTGAATTTTCAAGTGTAAAGTCATACCAAAATCTTGATAAATTATCATTGATGTCGTAGGTGAGCAGTCGGTCAGGAACGTCACTGTGGGTGCCCTGCACTGCTAACACATGTGGTGCGAGGGCAAAGGGGACGTCGCTCAGGAGGTCTGACATGAAAGGGCTGCTTTCCAAAGTCTGACTCCTTTGATTTCCCACCTCTGTGCTTGATACAGTCAACTGTGACCGGTGCCCTGTATTTATCTAAAGAGAACAGAAGAACAGAAATTTACACACTACAAATCAGGCAGCTATGGCTTTGTACTTAGAACCACATGGACCTACTCATAAAGGGAAACAACACAAACAAATAAATAGAAGCAGTTTCAAAGTTCAGTTTAGGTAGATCTAAAATAGCAGTTTTTAATACATGTTGATATAATTCTTTGGCTCAGGTTGACCAGAATTAAGGCTAAAACAAAAATAAGACTTTCTGTAATGATTACTGAGATCACAGAATCACAGAATAAGCTGAATTGGAAGGGAAATTAGGATCATCGAGTCCAACTCCTGGCCCTGCACAGAACACCCCAAGAGTCACACCATGTGCCTGAGAGTGTTGTCCAAATGCTTCTTGAACTCAGACAGGCTACCCAACATTACCCTGCATTTATGAAACCCATAAGCCTCGTGGGACTTTTTGTCATTATGTTCAGTCTTGTTCAGGGGAAATTACTTTATACAATTCCTTTCATAAACTGATGAAGCTCCATCTTTTGTTCCCCCTGTGCCTTTCCAGATGTTGTCCAAGAGAGGCATGACTTTCATGATTAAGAACGCTCCTATCCCAGTTATTTCAAAGGATTAATGATGCTGCTTTCCACTGTGAAATAGAATTGCATGACTGGCTGGTAAGTTCTATTATATAGGGAAATATAGTCAGTGCCAAATATGTTCTTTATAGAAAAACACAGTTAAATCTTAAAAAACCCACCAACAACCCAAGAACCAAAACCAACAAGAAAATAAAAAAACCTTGCCATACAGAAGTAGTCAACACCGTTTAGAGAATAATGGTGGATCCAACAGACTTGCAAGTTTTGATCCTGACCTACCAATATGACCTTACTAAGTGTTTATCCTGAAACTTTTACCATTTTAAGAACAAAGAAAAGAAAATTTACTCTGCCTCTAGAAATCAAATATAACTTGTTTTACTATTGATAGCAATAAAATCCTATACAAACTGATACCTCTCACATTAGGCACCCATAATGACGTTCCTGATAACAGGCTCTGAGCAACCTGGTCTAGTGGAAGGTGTCCCTGCCCATGGCAGGGGAGTTATAACTAGATGAGCTTTGAGGTCTTTTTCAACTCAAACCACTCAATGATTCTATAATCTCTAGCAGCAAGATGTTTGTTATGAGAATTTCTACTTTGTATCAGCACACATACAGAAATATTCAGTAACATGTTCGGAAGTGCTTAACAAGTCATGCCAGAGCCATGAACACAGACAGGAATTTCTGACTTTGATGAAGTCCTGATTTTTTCCTTTCAACCCCCCATACTCAACATTCAGCCAGAAAAATCCAAAGCTTACACAGTTATTAGGGAAGGAAGAGCACTGAAAGCTTTAAACACTAATTTGGTATTCAACTGATCATAAGAGTGAAATGGATACAGTCATATGGAGGTTGCTTGCATCCATGATTTTTAGGGGTGTTGTGCTGCTCAAGATCTGACCTGTGCTGAAGTTGAATATCACAGATCATGGCTGTCCCAGAGAACCTGAGGGCTTTGCTGTCTGACAGAAGAACAGTTTGAGTGGTGGGGTGGTGGTGGGTGCTTTGTTTTCCTGCCCGGAGTATTTAGCCAGGGAAAAGAAACTCCATTTTATTCCCAAAGAAAGGACTGGCTTTGACTTGAACATGACCAGAGTACTAGTCATTCCTTACACAACCCAACATTTCATCTGGTAGGGCAGATAAACCAATGCTAAACCTTCTGTTAACCTGCCAACAACGAGTCAACAACGACACAAATAATCTCGCCGGTCTGTGTCACAGCCAGCGCTTGCCTCGGGTGGCGGCGGCCGCGCGCTCCTCCAGAGCCTGCTGGGGCACGAGCGGTGCTGCACGCTCTGAAACGGACCCTCGCTTGGAAGCTTCTGTTCATGCCCACAACGATTTGAAACCTAAGGCTTAAGATAAACTTCCCAAGATCTGTTACTATCATGTCACAGGATAATAATGCAAAATTTCTGAAGGTTAAAAAGTTTATTAAAAGGAATGCCTGCTACATACAACTACTAACCTTACTGGTTATGATCCAGTACAAAAGAGGAGCGATATTCTCCATGCCACTGTAATACTGGTATGTCCATTACTGCACAATTCCTACAGCTACAGTTTGCAGATATTTCTTTATTTTCCCTGGCTTTCCTTTTCTCAGTTCTCCATTTTTAGATGTAGTTAACAGCTTTTCAGAAAGCTACATGCAACAGCAGAGGCAAGAGCTGATAGAGAAGATTTCTTTTGAGTTTCCTTACCGATTCTCGTATCTTTATAGGACAGGGAAAATAGGAAAGCTAGCAGAGAAGTCAGGAAGATAGCCTGCATAGTTCTCCTACTCCAGCTTTCCAAGCTGTGAGCAAAAAACCATGGGCAATAGTACTGTAAGTCTGTAAGTTCAGGAAAAACACTAAAACCTCCTGTACTTTTATTTTCTAATCAGCATAGTTATCTCCAAGACTAAGATCATCAGCTCTCACTTTAAGAGGTATTAGCTTCTATGGCTGCTCATTGATAACACTTCAAGAGAAGTCTTCCTTCTTGCCAGGGCCCAAGGTATGCATCAGAACAAAAGTCATAAACATCTTCTGGTATAGACATATTCTCTTGCTAAGAACACTGCCAAACACACAGAACATTTATTTATGTTAATATTTATCTGAAAGAACGCCCCACAGCACTTCAGGTGAGTCTTTAAATTTGTTGCTGCTGTAAACTTAAAAACTTCTCTTAATTTCTACTCTGCACGAATTTATTACATTCCCTCTTGAAAGAAATAACTTGTGGATCATCTATTGAGGTGCTGGTATTTGCTTGTATTACATCATTCCCATATTCTGAAGGAGAGCCAGAAAACCCCAGATAAAAACCAGGGTTACATCTAGGAATCAATTCAACCAGATATTCAAAGACATTTCTGCCTCCCTCCCCTCCCACATTTCAGGGAAAAATGATCCCTCACTCGCTGTCCTATTCCCATCATTCATATGATAATCAGAAATCCCTAGAATCTAATGTTTATTTTGATTGGCAAATTATACTTTTATGAACACCTGTTTATATCTTAATTGTCCCCCAAGCTGGGTGAACACAATTTACAATGCAAATTAGACCATCACATGGCAAAACTAACTTGAAAGAGGGAAAAAAAGTCAGAGCGAGAACAAAGCATCTTGGATCTTTTTTCCTCCATAAACCTTACATTTGTTAGAATGGTGCTAAATGGGCGGACCCAGAAATTAAAACCCTTTCTGTACACAGCAGATACCATGTACTGACAGTGATAGAGCAAGGACCGGCTTTGCTTACTCCCAAGTCCCACTCCATATTTGAAAGCAAGACTGCAGTAAGGAAGGATGAATTACATTAGAATTATTTTGCTGTGAAAGCATCATTTTACCAAACTCAATCTCTGCATACTGTCAGTGAGGTTCTTACTAGTCTTAATAGGATAAGATACTATTTGAATAGTCAAAACAGTATCATAAAGAAAGCCCAAAATGGTTGAGATAAACACAGTACAGGTAAGTCAGAAACAAAGAAAAGTGTCAGGTCAGTTTAACAAACGCCATAATCTGATCTTAAATCCAATGGTCTTTGGGTCTCAGTTTACTCAACGCCTCATGAGAAGGTCTTGGGCCTAATATGGCAAGATCAACTTGCAACATAAATGGAAAAGGAGTATAGATTTTCTATTTCAGTTTCACATTTAATCCACTACTGTCTCTCCCATGAAAACAGTTATTTGAAATTATCTTAAAAAGTTTGCATTCACTTTTTCATTTATAACAAGTCACTTTTTATATTACTCAACTATATGAAGAAAAAAGTTCCTGTCCTGAGGAATTCAGGTAGCAAGAACTAATTTTTCAGTTCTGCCTAGTGCAGTCATCACAGGCAGTCACTGCCCTTTGCTATGCAGGGTTGTTTCTGAGCATTCCTGCAGTGATATTTAGATGCTGAACTCCTGTGCAAGACCCTATCAAACTAGACATGTTTTTGTGCTTCCAAAACATGAATATACCCTTTAAATGGGCTAAAATGTATTTCATTCCTATGCTGGAGAACCCACAGGAGTGAAAAGGCCTTGCTGAAGCCATCCTCCCCAGCAGGCTTCCAGGGAATGTGGTGAAGAACCGGACACTCTGCTGGAGAACATCATTCACCCATCGCCTGCACTGCTTCCAGTGCAAACACCAGCACAAAATGATGTGATGCAACTGAGGTCAAGGTTATGAAATGGCTTATGCTTTATGCATGCATTCTTCAAGCATATATAGAACTGCAAGTCCTAGAGAATTTGATATTGCACATTAGTCACACTGTTTTCTACTTAAATGCCTAACTTATTTATCCAGAATACAATCCATTCAGAGCATATTATCTGGACATTAGCTAAACTAAGCACTGCCAAATGCTATGACACACAACCCTGTTATGAGAAATATTAATTGAATGGACCGAGAAGATCACTGATTTACATTTCACCATACACCAAGGAGTCAAAAAAATCAGTAAAAATTACATAAGGTATGGCAATAAAATTTAATTCAAATAAGCAAGGTGCCCTCCACATTCTTGGTTTGCAATCCAAAACAACAGGGATTAAAGAAACACTATGTAAATATATATAGTAGCTGGCCACCAGATAATAATTGTGCTCTGACAACAATATGTTATTTTGAAACTAACAAAGTCTAAATTACCTTCTAAAGTAAATTATTCCTTTTTTCTCTTTTTTAAAAGATGTTTCTCAGCTGTTTTTAAAAAACACCTAATTTGCTGCATGTCTTTGTATCACCCATGAAGTTTGCCAAGAGTCTCATGAGGAAGAAAAAATGCACATTTTCCAATGTACTGAGAAGCTGGATTTACAGTGCTCTGAAGGAGAATCAAAGATTAGTGCCAGCATTATCATCATCCAAACCCTTGAACAAGGTTTTCTATAAAAAGTGATTAATTAAAAAAAATTTACACTTTCTGTAAAAGAGGGTTTTTTTTCTAGAAACAGACCTATTTGTCTAAAAAACAGCCTTGAGAAACAAACAGTACTTCAGTCAGTACCTTCAAAATACTTAATAAATATCCACCTATATAATACTTATGAAAGACACCTGCTATGCTACTGGTGGCAAAGATTTATCTTTATTTCAGGTAAGTTCATGGTATTACAGGAAATAATGTACCTTAAGATATCTAGAATTTATTTAGCATTATGCAGTAATTACTGATGTACCTAGAAAGGAAAATTGTCATATGGGATTGTTCCTCTAATGTGTTTTGGTTGATGCTTTAGGGTATTCACTGGAATTCCAGAATGAGTATCTCCATGGATGACAACAATTCACTTTTCAAATAAAAATGGTAATGGCAAAGATGAACAGAGGGGGAAAGAAAAATTACTCGCAAGGTTTGTATTCAAAAATTTAAGCTAGGAGAACAGAATCACGGAACCAGTTAGGTTGGAAAAGACCTCTGAGATCAAGTCCAACCTATGGCCAAACACCACCTTCTAAACTAGACCATGGCACTGAGTGCCACGGCCAGGCTTTCCTTAAGCACCTCCAGGGATCGTGACTCCATGACCTCCCTGGGCAGTCCATCCCAATTTTAACAACCCTTTCTGTGAAGAAATTCCTTCTGATGTCCAAAATTCCTTCTGATGTCCAAACAGGGTCAGTAAAACCTTGCTGGCAGTGGGGAAAGTGCACAACATGATAATTTTCAAGTACCACAAAACCCCCAACCCAAAACATTAACAAAAAGCCACCCCAACACACCAGTTTGTATGTGACCTACATCGTACAGAACTGTAAGAAGGGAACAAACCCACCTGGACAAGCACAATACAGATGCCCCTGAGATGATTCAGAAAACCACGTGAATAATGAAAGCTGCTATTCTTTCAAGGTTCACTTGAAATTTTAGTCAGCCCTCCCCTTCAGAGACTCAAGAAAAAAGTTATTCCTATCTGGGAGAGCAAAATTAGATGTAAGAAGAAGTGCTGGAGACCTTGCAGTAGCTTGTTGCTTATATCCAAATTTCTTCTGGTTGCTTGCTTGCTTTCTTAGCAGAAATGCAGTATCTGGGATTGTAATAGTGGCCAAAGATTGGTGTTGTCAGGGGTTGCAGCAGGGCAGGCCTACAGGCTGAAAGCTTTGGGTTAAGACTGAGTCCTTGGAGAGGCTTTTAAAAGCAAGAATGGTTCTCAGTGGAAATCAGCTTTCCCATTTGTTTTGGGCTATTGTTTCCAAGCTTCTTATGACTCTCATTTTGTAGTACAGCAGTAATTTGTCTTTCTTAAAGAGCTCCTGCTACCTGTACAAGTTTATCAATATTGCTATTCAGAGTAAAACAGAACCAATTTTTTAAATAAGAGTTTAAGAATATTTTTACTAATTTGTGACATACATTTCAGGTATTTTTCTCTCTCCTCTAAAGCATGCTTTTCATCTGTTTCTTAACTAGAATGGAATCAAGGTCAGGTTAATGTCACTGAAATCTTAAAGGAAAGAATTCTAAAGAAACAACAAAAAGAGGTTCTGACATTCTATATTTTTTTTAACTACAGCAAAGCTCCTCAGGGAGTATCTTGGCCTGCAAAGATCAGTAAGGGGATCTTTGCTAAACCACACTTCCAGTATCAGTAATGATACACATTTCTGGATCCTTACTGTCATTAAAGCAATTAGAAAAGTGTAATTACCAGAACAATTCTATAGTGTAAATGCAGAATAAACTTGCTGTAATTAGTATGTGATTCCCTTCCTCTCAAACAGCCATAAAACTGTAATCTCTGCAGAGAGGAAGAACTTCAAGGTTGCCATTTGAACTCAGGACACTCCAAATGTTCCACAGTTAAAGTGTGTTAGCTTAACTATCCTAGTAAATACTAGAGATGCCTGTGAGTTTTATTTATGAGACACAGAATGTAAATCTACTCTGAAAAGTATTCTTAAGTACCACAAAAGGCTTCATATCTAGTGTCTAAACCAACTACCTCGTTTTGTCATGCTAGAAGAAAAAAACTGATTTTCTTCGTTACCAATTGTGCAAATTCAAAGCAGTACAAGATGAAGGTTCTGTTTTCACTCAATCCCCTATAATAACAATATGTCACAGGACATATTTTGAGGGGGGTTACTGATAAATTTAGCAAATATATTGAATTTCATATAACCACAATTGTACAATGATATTTTTATTTCTTATTCCTCACTCCTATTATTTATTTCATTCAGTAATAGTTTGAAGATAGAGAACCAAAACATCTCACATGTGGGCATCTATAACGAGAAACTATAACACTGTGAACAAACAGGCATAAGATGAAATACGAAAAGAAGACTGCAAACGTAAAAGAAAACAGAAATAAAAAGGAAACAGAAAATGTTCTAAAGCTTTATTAAAAATTATAAGTCTTAATTTCCTACCATTAACTAAAGTAATTACGCTCTTATTTTTCCTCTTGTCCCAACCAGTTTCATCACTGTTGGGTCTGATAACTGAAGACCTGTATCAACACTTATGCCCCCTCAATAGCAGGGTTCCGTTCCTTGCTGCCTCCCTGTTCCCCTCTGGAGGCCCCTGAGTTTTAGGGCACCATTGTTACAGGTGAATTTTGGACAACAGTCTCCTCTGTAACACAAATATTGTAATAAAAAATATCTCAGAAGAAAGAAAGGGGTGTGGGTTCAACAAGGAACAGTTTATCCAGTTCCTCTGTTCCTTCAAAGTACTATGCAAGCTATTCATAGCAAAGATCTCAACATAATAAGCAACATGAACAATATTTAGCATGTTGTGCTTCTGCCACTGCCAGGAAATGGTACTAACTAGGCCAGACTTTTTTCCCTTTTTTTTCTGTAGCATGTATGCTGGAAGATTAAAAAGTTAATGAAAATTACTATAGTAAGTGAACTGCAAGCCAGAAGAACTGTAGTAGAAAATGCACACAACTCTAGACATCCAGCACTGCATTCCACAGCCACAAATCAGAAGTGAAGGACAAGTCAATATATTACAAAATGAACAGGCAAGTCTGATAAATGCTGATAATGGATTTGTTTTGTAACTTCAGTATCATCCAGAAGCACAAAGTATTTACATTTATTTTGCTGCTATCTTCATTCATGATGTAATGCAAAACTCAGACAACTGACATTCAATATAGACAGAGAATATACTAAGAAATTAATTTCATATAAAACTTCAATTGCATTATTAAAAACAAAAAAAAAAAAATCAAAAGTAAAAACCAGTATTTAAATAATCTGTTTTAATTTAGCAGCTACATTTGGTCGATGTAGTTAGTGACAACAAGATGTGGTATTTTCTCTACTGCTTCAAGCAGAAAAACATCCTAAAGACTTTTGGGAGGATGATCTCCTGAACGGCAGAAGCTTAGACAAACTGGGTGTCTGCATTCATGTTTCTCTACCTCTTGTTCCCAACCCCTGCTATTGTAGAAGCTGCAACAGGGTAAACTGCTATGGTAGGAAAAAGATGACAGCTTCTCTGAGATGGTAGATGCCCGTGGAGCAGAACCTCTAAAAAGATGGCTAATACTGCATTCTCTCACTACTGTACTAAGTCTATGAAAATCCAAGGATTTGAACGTGAAAGAAAAGCTGTCTACCAAAAAGAAGAACTTTGGCAATTAAACATAAAACAACAGTAAGAAAATATTTAGCAAATATAGTTTCACACAAAAATAAAGCCAATACATTCTTCAGCAAATTAGAACTGGCAAAAGTGTAGATCAGAAGGTTGTTTTGTTGTTGGTTTTGGGTTTTTTTAAGAAGAAAAGGAAATCTCTCCTACAGTAACTGAGGGAGTCAGCAACAACAATGAAATACCTCCCTAAAATGTCAATATCAATGAGAGGAAAAAGACAGAGGGATAACAATTTCTGTAAGAGGAAAGGAAAAGGAAATTATCTTGGATTTGGTTTTCAGAAAAGAAGATAAATAGAGCAAATAGAAAAGAATTACTAGTCTGAACTCAGGTGACTCTTCCTCCAGCAATACCTGGGAACAACATCCTCAGCCGTGCTTTCAAGAGTTCTGTTAAGTAACTACACCCCTGGATCTTAAATGGATTCTCACACAGATGCATGAATAAAAACTGCTGTACTAACTGATATGTTCTGAGGTTTTTATCATGCTGCTTAAATTCCAAGCATGTGGCAAGACTAGCAATATGTCCTGTTTACAAACTTTAAATATTTTAATGCCAAAAAAAGTGAATTAAGCAAGTATCTTCTCACACAACTTTCCATCTGCTCTCTCCATAGAGATTCAGGTCAGTAAGAGAAAGGAAGGATGGATATTTGATTTTAATTTCCTCCATAAACAGTCTGTAACTGCAGCACTTGTCAACACCACCTTCAGTAAACAGGTTACCAGGAGCCAGAGTTTGTAAAAGCTTCAGTTTGCAAACAGCAACAAGACTGAGTTGTCCTCAGCACAAACTGATCAGCCTTTTCAGATTAAGGAATAAAAGTGTCATGACTCTTAAAGCGGCAGTAGGCAAAATAATTAATTAATTAAATTAAAAGAAATTAATACCGGTCCACCTCTTTTAAATAAAGTGGCCTCTTTGACTCTCCTTGGTCTCTATAGATGGAAAATAATTGGATCACAATGAAAAGGAAGAAGGGTACATTTTTTTTAAGATAGATTTGTTTTTATCTAGCAGGACTGCTAATCACATTACAACTCTAGAAACACATTCTTAAAATTTGTAGTACTGTGGAAGCAAAGAAAAGAAAACTGTAAACAAATAACTTACATTGTATTTTGTATTTTTAAAAAGTGCTTTAAAGCAAAATTTGAATGTGTGCTTCCCAGTGCACAGTCTTTCACAAGAAGAACAGGAGCTGTGAAGTTCTGGTTTGGTTTTTTTAAAGCAAAAATTACAGCAGAAATACACCGTAGTGAAAGGGTCAAACAACACTGATGGAAAGTACAGAGAAACATATTCCTGTCTTACCAATGTTAGCATTCTGGGTGGAAACGGGACAATTTTCATGTCTTCTTTCCATTAAAATTGAGTGCCCCCTGCCATTTGTGGTGAGTTTTGTGTTTGGTTATTCTTTTCCCTCTGAAAGTGGCAGTGCAACTAAGCTAAAGATGTTGTTGTTTTCCTTACTTGGTGTTCAGAGTAATTGTTAACGAGCTGCCCTACACTACAGTCTTTCACCCACCATTTTATGCTAATGCATCATGTTGTAAATATCACTACACCATATTCGAACACAGTCTCATCAAGTGATCTATGATCTACATTGCATTTTAGATCAATTTTAATATTTGAAAAGCCCAGAAGGGTTTCTCTGAGAGGCAGGATGACTGACTGATCAATTTGTTGACAGCAGCAAACTGAACCAGCATTACCGGCTTTTAGTCTAACCACATGTATTTGGGCAAGAGATACAGGATAATCAGTAGTTTTATCTGGGATTAAGCTAGTCAGAAGATCCCAAAATTAGAGAAACGCTAAAAAATGTGATGGGAACATCTGGGCACCTAGTTTGAGCATCTCTTGCTACAAATAACCAATCAATGTAACTGAATAAGCAAGCAATTAAATCAAACATATAGTGAGTCTCTGCCCAAACTAAATAGGGAGGTATGCAAAGTGTGCTTCTGCATACACGTGCCTTGATACCATTTGATGTATACATCCCTTTACTAAAGCCTCATTCTTAAAGTGAAGAGGCTGCAAATCAGGCCAATTACACTATTTTATGAACTTTTAACATATGGGTACATACATGCTATTTATAGGCACTGAATTATGAAAATATACCATGCCTGTGCATTGTTCTTTCCCTACAGGATGTCATTTTGTCTTCTGTTGCTCAAACCTCACAAATTGTGCAATCTGACTGCAGCACTCTCTGGACTCCATAGGCAGGGCTGTGGGAGAGGGGGATGCTCCAATCCACTCGTGTTTACATGTATTTGCTGGCCAGACAGAACATTCATGTCCCACCTTAGAAGACTGTAAGGCTTCCTCAGTCCTTGTACTGAAATCTCAGCTGAAGTTAAACAAAGGGTTTAACAGTACTTCACACTTGCAAAGGGCTACAGAAAAGTGTAAGACAGCATTGCGTTACATTTTTTAAAATGAACTGTTTTCAAAGTTCAGAGAGGAAGTTGGTGACAACCACGTCAATTCACATCTCTCAATTCCCACTCAAGTTCCCTATATCTAAAAATAAAATTCTTTCCTTAAAAAAAGACAATGGACTTTGTATTAATGATGTTACTGTGATTGCTAAGTATCTGAACTAACCCCAGCTGTGTGTCACGTTACACAGAGAACAAGTCCAACTATTCACTTTAGAACAGAGAGAAACCCTAAAAAGGTGATAGTCTCGTAAGGCACCCCCGGCTCTTACTGGTTGACCCTGGGTCAATAGCTTGCACAAATCCCAGTTTATAAAATGTTGTTTATGAGGCCACTGCAACTAATCCTTTATGACGTGAGGAGCAGACTTTCTCGTGGATAATCATGTTGCTTAAATTTTGCATGTGTATGTACATATACCTATCATATTTACACATAATGTGTGTATAAACCCTCCCCTTACCCCTGAGTTGTCCAATTGTTAAGGGCAAACAGAAGCCCACTGGTCTACATGTTCTGGAGATCTTTCCAGAATGAAAAGACCTCTTAAATATTTTGGTAAATTATCAAAGAGATAGCAATATGAACATTACAATACAATGAAGCTTTACAAAGTAAGTAAGTTATTGCACAGTAATAGTTGTGATATGTAATAGTTGTAACATGTAATAGCTGTAATATGCAATATTTGATTTTTTTTTTTAGCTGAATGGGCTATTTACCTTCGTTCTCAGTAAGATCACAACCACATTATGTGCCTTTCTATCACATGGCAGCTCTACTTCATACGCACTTTCCATCTGTGGCTGCACATGGACTCCCCAAAGAAGTCCCAGCTATTTACTATACACGCAAAGGATGAAGGAAGCTAGGAAAGGTGATGTCCATTGCAGCTGCCAAGGCTGAAAACAAGTCATCCTTCTTTAAAGGTAATGTTAAAACTTCACTTCTTGCAGCTTATGATCATGCATGATTGTTGGGTGAAATATAAGATCTTTCTTCTAATGATACCAGCAAAGTACATGCTTGATGACTTTGCTCCAGACAGTCTTATTCCAGTCCCTCTAAGAGTGGATAATTTCATTAAGTGATTATTGCTTACATACGCAATTAAGAAGAGAGAAAATATGGACCAACATGTTTTAAGGGTTTTATATACGAAAAAGAAGATCTTAGAGTTAATATGACATATGACAAGCAATTAAGCTAACCAGGCCATGACTAGAATTCTACCTTATGAGAGCTTCAAAAAAAAAAAAAAAAAATAAAAAGACAAGCTAAGCAACAACATTTTTGATAGATACAGGATTTTGTCAAAAGAGAGCAAACTAATCACAAATAATGTGACCACAATAATTTTGAAATATAAACCACTTTCTCTAAAGTAAACGTAGGGAACCTAAACTGATGCAACAAATCTAGCCCAGAACACCCTTCCTGAGATTTTAAATATGGGACTCCCTGAACCATAAACCAAGAGTTAATAAGTGAACAGAGACACGATCAGTAATAACTCCTTCTCCAGTGACTTGTAAAAATAATCCAGACAAACTTAAGGAAAAACCAGTCAATAATAGGTCTGATAGAAGCAATTAATTTTAATTAAAAAAAAAAAAATTAAAACAAGGTAACAGTAATATTATTCATGCCCTGGAATTGTATCAGCTGATCTGCTCTAAAGGATATCTTAAAAGTCTACCAACTTCAGCAACACTTGTTAATTTCACTAGAAGGGTAAAAAAAAAAATGAATTATTTTCCCTCTACTCTGTGGATTACACCCACTACAGTGGATTCTCACCTCTCATTATCTCTTCCTTGATATCTTATATCTCATAGTATTTCTGACTTTTCAATTGACTCATATGTCCCCTAACCAGATGTCTAGAAAGCTGTTGTTTACATCCATGCAGAATCCTTACACAGCAGCTTACACATCTAGTACAAAGGATGACTTTAACGAGTCAATGCCAATTCAGACATAAAAATATTTTTCCTAATTTATTTAGATACTTGCCCAAAATGGTGCACGCCTGTTTCTATATGCATAAAATTGTAGATAATTTTAAATTTACTTCAGGAACCATGGGCTTTCTATCTGCTGTGTTCTCAACTTTTAACAGCAAATTATGAAAAGAAAGGGCACAAGAATCATAATAGAACTATTACAATTCATAAAGAAAACTAAGTCCTAAGATGATAAGAATCACAGCAAGGTATATAATTAAGAGTGGCTATAACAACAACATATAAATTAGATAATTATGGATTAAGCAATCCCTTGGGGGATTCTCTCTTGCCCTAGAAAACGTATAACAAGCTCCTTAGATAGAAGGCAATAGCTATTAAGTATTTGAGGGAGAAGTAGGACTATAAGGCAAAAAAAAAAAAAGAATGCACATCAAGATAAAAACCCTAATTTAAAATCTGAAGATGACTCTCATTTTTGGTAGTTTATTTTAATACACTTAGTGGTCTAGTTTTCCCCCATTAAATCTGCTGACATCTGTTGGCTAAAGAGCACATGTCAGATTATCCAGAAGTGCAAGATCAAATAAACACGAGCTGCTTAAGGTGACAGTAGGGAGATACAAAACACTGCAGCGATTACCAGAAATGTAATTTTTTTTGCTGTTGTTTCTTACATCAATGTAATAATCCCAGGTGTCCGGGACACCAGACATACAATAATCTTCATAAATCCTAATTCAAAGCCATACCATCTGTCAAAAATATTTTTTATGTCTCCTAATAGATATGCTACATAATTGCTCTCACAGTAGGGCAAAAATACATGGTTGCACTAATTTGCTTTACCATTGGAATAGCTCATTATCAAAAATAACCCCACCACATTACTGAGGTTGCTAGCACTCTTCATATATCAAAACTAACTTTATCCATTCTGCTATTTTCCATAACTTCAAATTCCCAATGAAAGCAGATAAAGATTGAATTATCTGGAAATTGTATGGTAATAATGGAAAAATCACAAGCATAAAAAAACCCCAAACCATAGTGTCTCTTTCTATTATGATTGTGTTGCAGTTAAAATTAGAAGCTTTGTATTTCATGGTCACTAATTTACTAATTTAGCCACTAATAAGACTAATTTAAGTTCTCGGCCCTGGAGAGCACTAACCATTTTGGACCCAATCCAGAAAAGCACTTAAATGTGCGTGTGACTTTTAGTTCATGAGCCTGAAGCAACTTCAGCTGGATCAGACGTGCTTGATTAGGCCCAGAGCGCTCATTACCCTGCCGGACAACACGTTCCCGCTAGGACTGACCAGCACCAGGAGATGACTCTCCCAAACCGCCGTCCGTACTCGCGGAGATGGAGAGGACAGTCCCTGTGGGACTGTTCAAAACACAAGCTTCTGGCTGAAGCAGAAGACAAAATGTTTGGTCTAAAGTTGGCCTTTGAGAACAGCCTTCCTTCCGAGAAGTTTCTGAACACCTGCAATTCCCCTAACACGCATGCAATATCCAAACACCTGAAAACAACGCCGACTGAGGCATGGCAGGGGTTACAAGAGGTTCTGTTACACATTCCTAGTTGCAGCAAGATGATCTTGATGTAAACTTTCATTTCTGCATTAGTTTAAATAATTTATACAAGATTATACAAAAACACACACTTGACAATTCAGTGATTGTACAGCAAACAAATCCAACAGTACCTAAGAAAATGGGAAATTCCAAAGATGATGGCCATTACCAAAAAATACCCCAGAAGATAATTTCTTCAAAAATCAAACTCAACCTCACTTCCCCTTTGAAAATCCATGAACAAAGTATTACTTCATTCTTCTTTAAATCACATTTCCAAAAGCACTTTTCATACTCCACAAAGTTTATATCTAGTCAGTAGTGAAAAAGTTTATATTTAAAAATAAAAGCAGGTTTCCAGCTATTGAAAGATGAGGTTGATGAACTAAATGCACTTTTGTTAAGTTCTGCACAACAAGTATCTGATGCCACTTTGCAATCTAACAACTATACTTTAACATACTGTTCTATGTTTATCAAGAATTTGTGCTTTAATACTAACAAGGTTATTATTTCAATTGATGTTCTATCTATGACATATTGAATATGTAATACAATGCTTTTCCAGTTTCCTTAAATTGGTACAGTTCTCCCACAAATTTACAAAAAAATATACTCACCACTGCAACCAGGAATATTGCTTTCCTAATGGCCAGAATTATCCATTTAATTTCCATGATTCACAATTATTCTACTTATTTTGAGAACTTGAGAATTCCTTTGAGTAAATGTTAAGCCCAAATATTGAAATCTAGACTGGAATGAATTGCCTAAATACTACCAAGTATTTGGATCTTAATTTAACTTATTCTGTCACAAGCCAGTTCATATGAGTAATTTTATGACATTGAAGTATTTTAATAGAAAGTTGAAAATAAATCTTTGTTTCATTTTCACTGTAATATCTGCTATTTTATTTTGGAAACCTTGCTTCTTCTAACTCATAAAACTTAAAATCTATTCAAGTTCCTCTTATCCTGAAATTCCACAGAACTGAACAAACCACTGAGGCTGCAATAACTGGCAGTTCACCACCCCCAGCAAGAACATCACGTTAAGGGAAACTACATTTGTCCAGTAGGTAACTACAACATCAATTAATTATACTGCCCAGATCTGCAGCACTTCAGTTGCAAAACACCCTGGCTCAGACATGCATGGATCTAAAGTCAGACTAAAACTTTGCAATTAGTTGGAACTAATTCATATTTCCACATTATCGGAAGGCAAACCACTCATTACTTACGACAAATTAAGATTTCTGTACAGGGCACAGTTTTAAATTTTAAATTAAAAAAGAAGACTACAGGCCACACATACATGCAGACCACTCTTAGATATGGAAAAATTGTCACACACACCTCCACTATACCAAGGGACTTAGCGATAACAAATACTGAAACAGCATTGAAGAGAGACAGACAGACAGACGCATATCTCATCCGCAGCCAGGTGAGATATGGGAAAAAGAGACAGGATAGGTTAAGTAAAAAAAATGAACCACCACAAAAGCACAAAAAGTCTAAGCCAAACATCTCTCAGTCACCTTGCAAATGTCTAAAACTATATGGCAATGGAAAACAGGCTCATACTTGGTACAAAAACATTTTCAGTGTATGTGGAAAAGAAAATATGTGTACATCATATGCAGAAATATTCTAAAAAGCCCTCGCCTGTAAACATGTATCAAATAAACTAAAGAAAAAGAAGTTCAGATTTACAGCCACACAGTAGAGAAACAAAAGGGAAGCACACAATAAAGACAGTCTATTATACTCACATGTTTACAACATGTTACTCATAGTGGTAGTTGTGGAAATAGCTGACTTATGTAAATGTGTGACATTTTCCATCACTGCTCACCACATTAATGCTTCTACGCAATTCGTTAACATTCTAGCTACAGTTTCATGCTTGCACAACTCAAGTATAAAAATAAGATATTCAACAATACTATACAGCCCAGCCTTCTACTATTTCCTTTTCAAATCCACAGCACTGGGCTTGATATTATTGCCATCTAATCAGTAGCAGTGCTGCTTTTATGATAGATGACAAGGAAGGCTGAGATGGAATTCAGCCAATGGAAGATGTGAATGTGGTAAAACCATCTTCTGCAGGACATTCATGTTTCTTAAATGAGCTACTATGGAAGTTTCATCATGTGTGCATAAGGAAATATCTCCTACCTGTGGAGGTTGATTGTACATTGGTCTGGTCTCCGGAAATGAAGTTTTATCCTTTGAGTCTCTACTTTGATCATCAACTGTGTCACCTACCAAAGTAAAAAAAAACCCTTCAAAATCACTGAAATCCTTCATATGTTACATAGAGTAAGAAAACCTCTTCAGTCTTCCTAAAATCAAATGATACCCTGAGAAAGGGGGACTCTGTTGCCACATTTATATTTACAATTTTGAACATGAGTAAAGAGAAAAACACTGAGAAGTGATCTGCAAAACCCAGGAACAAATCTGTGTCAATTATTTAAAGGAAAAAATTCATGGGGAAAAAAGGGAGAAAAGAAAAAAGCAGGGACCCTATTTTTGCACACTTTGGGACCATTAAGTTCTAATAATTAGCAAAGGGTACATAGCACTGTGACTATGCAGTGCAAAGGAGATACCAGGTGCACATCCATCATATCTCAATCCAGTGTCAGGCTAGAAGCACTGCTACTCTATCCTCATTCATAGCCTCATTTCCACACAGTTGCTATCTGTGCATGAGTGCAGAAAGAGAGACAAAGCATTCTGAGAAATGGCCTGGTTTTGACTGTATGGGGACAAAGACTGCTTGGCAGGCTGGGCACTGATCTCCACCCACTGCATACACGGGGCTACCTCTGCCCAGGATTTTACCGGGAAGACACAATTCAGTTTATCCCAAAAGCTGCAGCTGCTACTGGTCTAAAGATGGGCAGATCATCGCAATAAACTACAGACAAGACTATTTTCACCTTCATTTTTAAGACAGAAGGTACATTATCAATTTTATTAAAAAGGCAGAGGTAGTAAAAAAAGAACCCAAGCCAAAACCAGAATTTGTTTCTCAGATGTTGCAAAACAAACATCCACCTATCCTATCTTCTCCAATTTTCTTTGTCAATGGAAGAGTGTACCAGAAGCTGTAAATATTTCGCAGATTATCTCCTTCTGCTGTTAGTACTAGTCAGCATGTAAGAGCAGACAACTGAGAAAGATTAAAGATTTAGTTACATAATTCTGGGTTTTTTTTTATTTGAATGCATACTGCTTTTTGTAATGGAGTGTTTTGAAAATCTGTATCCTTAAAGAGTCCTGCAGCAACGATTCAAAATGAAAAGGTTCAAGTTACTGTAACTGTTAACTCTTTTGCTAAACCAGTGGTTCTGGCTCTCCTGTTCCATTTTCTCCAGAGCTTTACTTAGAGCCAGTGCACCAGGCAGAAGCCTTTGGAAACATCAGTCAGATCCTGCCCACGCCCAGTTAGGCTGAAAAGCCAATGACACCCAGGTCCTTGCATGTTTGCTCCATACTGTCATGGACTCCCAGGTCTGACTGGTCAGGTCCCTCAAGTACAGTGCAATATTTGGTAAAGTTTTATATGAAAACAAGCACTAATATCTAGTCATTGTGTCTGCTTTTAATACCCAAGTATTATTCCTAGCGGTGTATGCAGAGAATCATCATCATCATCATCTTTGTCACAGGTCTTTAATGCCCATTAATTTCATTAATGTCTACACTTCCCAAGACGTTTTCTTAAGCTGAAAAATGCTTCTTAGTAAACTAGTAATTCTCCAAAAAAAAAAAACTCCAAAGCACTTGTATTCACAAGAGCTCTTAAAAAAAAAAGGGGTGTGGGAGAACAAAGGAGATGGGGATTCAGCTAATCTTCCATTCCACTCCCAGTACCTTGAAAAACACAATTTGTAAGCACCTATAAGATAACGAGGTAAATAACAGTCATGAAAATCACTGATGTTAAACAATTAGTTTACATTTGTAATGAAGTAGAGGCCTGCAAACAAAAATTATTACAAGTCTTCTAAATGCACCCTGCCTCAGGGAGGTGTGAAAATGGTTAACAGATACGCGAAGAGGGCAGTAAGGAGTATTTTTGGTACACTTGCTGTGGATGGACTGCAAACCAGTTTAAATTGTAACAAATTTAGGCTAGATCAGTTTCTCCAGGAGTAAAGCTACTTAAGCACTTTGAACAACCTAAGGAAATGGTTTCTCTCAACAGTGGTTAATCTCCAAAAGACTTCAGAGATAGGCTGAAGAAACATCTGTTGTGAATGGTTTCAATCATGCCAAGACAAGGAAGATGAATGACCTTTTTGTATTCCATTCTAGTCCTACATTCCATGAGCAGTGCAGGAGGAAAGACTCCACAGGATACACTTTCCCAAGATGAGGGAACTTAGCTGTCTGATGAAGACTTGGGAAGGTGCAAGTAGACGGCAGGGAGTTGGACAACCACTCACCGGGTGTGTAAGGGCAGCGCTGTGTGGGCAGTCGTACCAAAGGGTACTTGGGTGAAGCTGTGTGTTTGCATAAACATACTGAAAAAGTTACACCAGAGATTCAATAAACACAGGAACCAACATTTTACTCCTTGTCTTTACAAACCATTCCTGAGAAAATGCCCAGAGGTTTTTATATGAAAAAAAACACTAAGAAAACCTAATTCATGTGTGTTAATGCTATCCAGAATGTACCTTTTCCCTGTGATTAGTTTTCCTTAAGATGAAAAGAATTTTGGTTTGTAATCAGGACCAAAAGGTCAAAAATGATCACAATAAAGGAAGACTAGGAATAACTCATTTAGAGAGAAATGAAATTTTTTACTGAGAACTTTGTCATCCAGCTCTCAAAGTTCACAAGCTCTTAAGGAAGCCAACTGTAGGAATACCTATAGCGTTTCACAATTCAAATTGCCTTTGTAAAGCTGCACTTTAGTGCAGAGTTCTTCTTCGTTACGAAATAAATTATTAATTTATTAATATTTATTATTAATAATAAATTATTATTAAGAAATAAATTAAAAATGGGGAAACCCCAACATCTTGCCAAATTTTCAGGCATATGGTCCTGCAAGGATAAGCCATGACTCTTTGTATAGACCTTTATTATTTGAGTTAATGGAATTAAAACAGTGATAGGCAGCTGCCAAAGACACGAAGCTATCTAAGACATCCAGTAGGATGGAATAGTTTTCCAGATAAATTGGTATTTTCAGTGTACGTCTTTCACTGGTTCCTATCTCAAATATTCAAACAGATTAGTCATCCTTATTTCTACTAGCCCAAATAATTAATTAACTGTGACATACCTCCCCAACTCTATCAATTCCCAACCCTATCTAGCTTGCTGTAGCTGATTCATCTTGTTTAGCCACCCACAATTTTTTTTTTGTTCAGCTTGCCTTGGTTTCCCATTGACCTACAGTCTAATCTCTTTCTTTAACTGCAAGTCATAGTTTGTCTTCCCTCTTCAGGCTCAGCCTTTAAAATGCTTCCCTCTGATCTGGGTTTTCCTCTTCTCCTCTGCAACCCTGCGATCTCTTCCTACCCACCTACCACTATGTGAGGAAAGGGGATGATGCCAAACACCCAAGAGACAGACATCCATGAGAGCACAGACCTCTGGGTGCAGGAACTATGTGGGTTCTTTTGAGCACTTCAAACATTCTGGTTGATAGCTTTTGACTGGGGAAAAAACCCAAACAACCAAACCACCCCTCCTCTCCAAACACTGGAAGAAAAACCCCCACAAACAAACCCAAACAAGTCCTCTTACACAATCTTGATGTAAATAGGTATACAATTATATTTTTGCCAAACTAAGCAACTGAAATCTGGCTCTGAAAAAAGATCACAAATACATGACCTTAGTAGAAAGGGCCCCCATAAAGTCTTTCATCAGAACTGCAAATACCTTTATAGATAAGGGCAGGGACCATGGTAATCACCTAGCCTAACCTCCTGTAAAAATATAGGCTGTAAGATTTCTTGAATTAATTTGTTTGAACTAGATCAACTTTAAAGCTGTATTTTAATCAGGAGATAAAAGACAAAATAATTTGTCTTACAAAACAATTAGATTCTGGCTCATACACTCCTTGGTTTAAGCATTGTGCAAATTTTCATCACAAAACTCCTCTAGAAAATAAATCTAAGTCATATATCAAAAAATAACATAGACTATTTGAAGTCTATAAGAATTAGAAATGAAGGGCACTTCATGCAGTGTAATATGGTTTAAATATCAGTAGCATAACCTGGAATATGCAGAACATTACTGGGAAAATTTACCAGGAAAAAAATAATCATGGTCATTGCTGTAAAATTTTCCCTTCCTTACCAATTGGAAAATATTTAAAGTTTGAAAAGAAAGTAGTAGGCATATTTATCCTACTGTCCAGATAAGTTTGTATTTCAAATCCTCAGTCTTGGGAGGATGTTTTTAAGTTATATTAAGCTTCTTCCAGGCCCAAATAATCAGTGTTGCACTGAAAGGTCAGACATACGTTTCTCCTTTCACTAAGCTGGTGCTGGATTTACACCAACATTCTCCAAGTTCCACTGGTATCTTTTTCCAAGAGCTGCAGCCAGGTGTTCCACAGGAAAGAAATACCTTGTCCAGTCCTCAGTATGTGCTATGTATATCCTCCCTCAGAACTCAGAGTTTCTGGTGTCTTCAGAAATCTGCATTCAGCTGCCTATCTGGACCTCAGCGAACTCTCATACAGAAAGGTTCAACCACAAGTTTGGCTTCTACTCAACAAGGAAGTGGTGTTTCTATTTATACTCTTTCCTCTTCCAGCATTTTGTTAACCTCAAGCTGTTTAGTCTCTTGATCAACAGACAGCGTTTAAAAGCATAGCCCACCCTCAGTTTAATAAATTAAAACCAATTGTAAATGTATTTTAGAGACTTCTATAATGTAGACTGCCATTTGTCCTGGTCTGTGCAAAAATCCTGTGAGACACTGAAGCACGTACAACACTGCAAGCAGTAATTAGCTACCAAATACATGGATTTTCAAATGTCACCTTCAGCTTCAAAAGGAAGACAGCTATTTTCCATTATACTTCAGTTAATTGCTTAACTCTTTGTTGCCTGTCATTATCTTCTATATCCTGCATAGAGATGGTAAGAACAAAGAATACTCTGGCTTCTACTTGGCAGCAAAAAGACAAAAAGTTTTAAGAGAGGATTAGTAAGATCTGAAAACAGGAGAGATTGACTCTGTGGAAGCATCAAAGTTTTACTACAGTTTCTTTTCCCTCTTTCTTACTCATAAATCTTCCCCTCTCTCCCTGAGATAAGGAAGAAAGGCTAGACACAGCAATTTTAAGTTACCCTGCTCCAGGATAAACTAGCAGAACTTCAGGCTTCAGTCCATCAATACTGACAGTGCTTTCAATCTCAGGAGGTATTTAAGAAGTTTGTAATTCCCTCTCAACATCTGAGTCTCGGCAGCCTCTGTGATTGCACTTCCATGCAGAGGGGTTTGATAGCACCACTTTTTCAAGTCCTGCTCTCCTCTCAGCCTCCACGTCTTTCAGCAGGGATGAAACGTGTTTCTGCTCAGTCTCTTCCAGCCCTGCTTGGTTCTCCAGCACTCACTTCCAGGGTCTCACAGCTTCCACTTACCAGGCAGTTTCTACCCAGTGAGTACGCTGGAGACTGCACTGTGGTGGTGCCAAGGAACCTTGATGGCAGTACCCCAAACACAGCATTGTGCTGATTTTATGGGATCAAGACAACTAACAGAAGACAGGGAAGACAGAGGGAACACCCTTAGAAGCACCCTTAGAAGGTTTGGCTTGGAAAGCAACTTTAAAGATCATCTATTCCACCCTCCCCGAATGGATTGTACACAATAAGCTGTAAGTAATTGAACAGTTTCCATTGGTGATCAATTCAATGATCCATCAGAATCAAATAAGGCACTGGCCAGTTTGCTGTCCTCTTCAATGGCACAGAGGGGACAGTGATGAATAGTTGGTTCCTCCATTCTCTTAAAACAGCGACTATCACTCAATCTAGTATTAGTGCTATAAAACTACATATTAATCTTCATTATCTTCCATGTGTACATGGCCAAGACATAATAGCCTTATAAGAATATAGACAGTTGGCAAAACAATGAAGTCATCCTAGTTTCAGGTCACCTCATCCTGGTTTCATATTAAAGCTTTTCATATCAACAGCAGTTTCATTTCAACAAGCTAATAATATCCCCTAAAAAAACTCAGTATATCAGCAGAAAGATTCTTCACAGCTGCAGCTTCCAGCAAAACAAGAGTTTAAGAGTTTATGCTGCATAAGGGTGAGTGAGAAGAAAGTCTGTGTAAGTCCATGCTAAGGCAGAGGTCTGGTAAGTATTTGGCAGCCTTACATTGAGTTTCAACAGTGTATTAAGAGGTCCTACAAATAAATCTTTGATTGGGAGTGGAACTTAAACAGTATCTTCTCTAATTCTCCTGATGAACCACAAGAAAAAATCTATATAAACCCTGGAGTGAGAATCCTGAAACTGATTTCTTCAAACTTGTAAAAGGCAGGGGGGGAACTGTAACAAGGTAAACATTACCCTGAATAGTTTTGCATTTGCAGACATGAAGCAACAAGGTTCAATCCTTTCCCAATTAAGAAGAATAGCAAATCAGGCTACAGCACATGCCACTGAAGATTATGGGAGTGGCACTCCACACTGCCACCCAGTCTGATTTTGGTATCCCATCCTCCTGCAGGCAAGCTTAATGTAGAGCCTCCATTTTCCTAAACAATTCTGTCAGGGTCTTCTTAACCTGCACCCCACTATCAAGATCACAGTGAAACCATAGATTAAAAACTTCTTTATGAAAAATTTTGTTTCCCCAAACAAAAACTTCTCAGAAGATAGCAACAGAAAAACAGTATGAGAGGTTCCTGTAGAGTTTCCATATCCCAGATCTACATACTTTTAAGTTTGCAAAAATTGTTTTATTTATTTATTCTATATTTCCAATTTCTTAAAAGTTAGACTTCTTTCAAAGCTTTCCTGAATCCTAAAACAAAGGACCCTTAGAGTTTAGATCTAACTCCATCTCCAGCCACTTCACTGAGGCTACATCATTCCAAGTCCTCTGACCCCCACTGAAAAGGGCACCTCTTAAAAGAGAGCCAACTCCTTCAGAAAGCTGATGAATCCAAAGCCAAAGTTTCATAGCAAAATTTTGGTTGGAAGGAATCCTGGAGATCACACTAGTCCAGCCTCCAGTTCAGCGCAGGGCTAACTTCAAAGTAAAAGAAACTACGTACCTCAGGTTGTCCGACTGAATTTTGAGGCTCCAAAGATGGAGATTCCTCAGCATCTCTCATCTCTCAGTTATATCTATCCCTCTACTGTTTGTTACTTCCAGGTTCACAGTCGCATTCAAAGCAAGCTATAGAAATTTGTCCATGAGCCACATGTTATTTTACTTTGGTTTTAAGTTATGAGACTCTCATGTCAATCATAAAGAAATGCCAGGGATTAATCTCATTCTGATTTTCTGGTGTGATGCATTCATGCAAGTACTTTTCATCCCTTATATGTCCATGCCAGCCTTTCTCATTGGTCCGCCAAAATAGTGAACCCCCTCACCACCGCATATCGTTCCAGAGATCTCATTTTTCCATTTTGCTATGTGGAAATTCTGTTCTAGAGTTCATTACTTTAGATGCTGCCGCACCTTCCTTATCTAGTTGTGCTATCAGAGTGAGCAAGTGATGTGACTTACCAGCTACTCAATACAACCTTAGGACTGAAGCAATCAACAACATAGATCCAAGTAAGGGCTTATGACATGTTCAGTCATTTTACAAGGAAAAAGTTGAAAGAAAAAGCTAAACAAGAGAAATGTAAATCCTCTAAGTCTTCTGACCCAAGATTTGTGCTTATCTGTGTGCATGTGCCAGTGCCTCAGGGAAACCTCAGAACTATTCACTGCTCTTCCGATGTTCAACTGATACTGTGTGGATAAGCCCCCAGCGTATCTATTGTATGCTGGTATTTATCATGAACATTGGCCTTAAAAAATAATATCAGCAAATCTGCCTGGAAGGCATAGATCAGATGCCATAGGCTAGTCTCTTCATGCATTGTCACAGTTCTTGACATTCCTAGAGAACCTCTAAATCTTCCTGTCATTCACTTCATCTGTCATTTAAGCCCCTCCTCTTCATATCAAAACAAATGTAATCTTCCAAGGCCAAGTGAATAACACTTTTCGGGGGAAGCAAACCATTTAATCTACCTTTTTTGAAAAGGAAAGTTTTATAAACTGATTGGCTCTCTTTTTATTTTAGACATAATCATTCAGTGATACCTGATTGTCATGGTCATCTAGACCAGCTCAATCGTCCCACAGAACAAGTACATTGTTCTAAGACTAGGAATCAATCAAAAAGTCCCTTAATTTTTTAGATATTTAGAACAGTTTAATGTTAATTCATATAATCTCTTTCTACTTCACTCTCAAATCTGCTTCCTGGTAGTGGACAATGTCTACACTTCACATAATCCAACTCTGCAGTATCAATAGGCTGGTGTGCAACAAGTGGAAAAGAAGCATCAGTTTGCAAGCTAAATTTTCTTCCAGGATTACAATCTCCCACTAGATCCTTTTTCCAAGGGATGGAGATAAAGACGACATTGTTTCCCTATATTTGTTCTGTTTCTCTTGCCTAACTTTCTCCTGTTTACCTTTGAGAGAATATAACAGTCACAATCTTCAAAATCCTTCCTGCATTTTCTTGTTTTGCTTGTGAGGATGATAAAAAGTTTAATCTCAAAACAATAAAATTCTTTACCTCTTCAGTTCCTGATGAACGGTAAAAGGCTTTGGGGAAACACCAGTAATAACAACAAACTCAGAGGAAGACAATAGTACAGCTCACACAGAGAAGTGCTGGCAAGCAACCTCCCCTTTAATATGTTTTAGCAGCATCATTTCCTTGTCACTAGTTAATCCAACCTATAAAACCTATCTCAGAATACAGGCTCAGTTGTTTTCCAAAGGTAAATATATATTATAATATTCCACTTTTCACTATGAAATTATTATTATTTCAGTATCCTCACTTAACTATGACATTAAAACTCCCCGTCTCCTGTTATAATCATGATGTGGTTCTAAAGGCAATCCTGTCCAGAAAGCAAACAGCATACATTGGAGCCCACTTTGATGAGGACAGAGATTTTCCTAGCACTTAAAAACCTGCTGTGGTCTGCCTGTTCAGTCTCTTGGTTACACTGTGTAACTTGCATTTCAGTAGGTCCAACATGCATTAAAATTATTTGCCTGTCAAAAACTGAGGTGCTGATAGCCTGATATTTGCATACAAAGCTTGCTACATAAATGTAAATTATGTTAGAAAACAAACAATGCAAATTTAAGCTGCTTGCCTATGGAATTAGATTTACATGACCAATGTTCTGTCCTTGATAACATAGGAAAACATTGTCAAATGTGGTTGAAACTGGCATGGAGATAGAAGACTTGGAGATATTTAGATATTTATGGAATATAACCATCTGCAGCTGGGTAGTAAAAAGAGACTAGGAGTAATGCCCCAGCTGAAGGAAAAACCCACTGCTCTGTTATTCTTGGCCTGCTTGGTCAGTTGGCAAATACTGCTGCGGTTGGTCACTGGGAATGAAGGGAAGGCAAGGGAGGCCACTGTAATAAAGCAGGGAAATGCTCAGGGCTGTTCTAGCAGGGTAGAAGGACTAGGAGATCCTCCTAGTCAAGGAGGATCCTTGATAAACCGTTCCAGGGAACACTGTGTTTTATTCTCTCTTGAAAGCATTTTGGCTATTTGACACAAGAAATACTTTTTTTATAAAGAGAAAGAGGGGAAAGATCCCACCTGAAAGTTTGTAAATCAATCATTCAGTTGACTCGTATTAGGACCACTTATATCTCTGTCCCACAATGCACTGAGATGAACTCATGATCACATACAGCCTCATCCCAACAACCAGCCTTCAAGTGAGCAGCTGCCTACAACATTCATGTTAGTTGTTATGAACTTTTTGTCATGTCTTCTAGAAGCTCTGAAAGTACCAGAAAGCTGAGTTAATACTTTGTGAGACAAGCATTGATAACAGGACACAGCACTCACTTAAGGTAACTTTTATGTAGTATAGTTATGAGAAATCTCCACAGTAATAATCATTTCATACCCAAGTGCTACTATCCTCTCAGAGACATGGAAACCCCACTAATTCTGAAACAAAGTTAAGCAGAATTAATTTAAAACATAAAGACCACACACAAAGTTATTTGGATACCCTGAAACACACTTAAGTCTGCATGATATACAGGCGCAATACAACTGATGCAGAAAGTTAAATCACAGTACCTAAGATTCTATTAGAAGGCGTACAAATACTGTGGTTCAAAAAAGATTCCTTCCCTGCTTTTTTTTCTAAGTTATTTTCTAGACAGCAGCCTGGAAATCTCATGTCACTGTGGCTATATAATGACAATTCTGAGCAGAAAACCTTACGGTGCATCCACTGCTGCTTTTGCATTTCTGACACATGCTTGCAGACTATTTCTGAATAGCATGGGGTTTTTTTCTCGAAAAAGTGTAAATTCTCTGGATTTTTTGTAGTAACAAGCACAACTTTATAAACATACCTAAAATGGTTACAGAGAGGTTTTGAGTATTTTAAAAAAGGAAAACCTACAGCCAAAAGAAATCTCAACAAATTATTCAATAGAACAAAATATCTCTGCTTCCACAACTCCTTGAAAAACTGCTTTTGACTTACACTGTTAATTCCGTTATATTAGTACCATCTTCTGATCTCAGACTTACGAAGGGATCTAAAACCAACCAGCCAAGTCTCCTCACAAACTAAAACATAAATCCATTTACCCTGTCCTCAGAAAGGACAAAAACCTGCATAGTAGCTGATCTTTGGATCAGACCTCTCTCATGAATAACCAGCTCCACACTGATGATTAAAGGACTACTTAATTTTATTTATTTATTTAGAGCATATAGGTCAATAATGTGGATTAACTAGGATTAAAGTGTTATTTTCTGCTAATTTTTGTGCTTTAAGCTGGTTTAGTATTTCTAGGAACTTTATTCTAAAGCCAGCTTTGTAGAAGAAACTGCACCACAGAACTTCTGGATTACTCTTGACTTGTGTGTAAACAAAATGGAAATATTCACTTCAACATATTACTGCTAGATTCCTTGGTTTTAAAGGCAACAACATAAGTAGTATTAAATATTCACAGATTTTTAGTATGTCTGGCTTCATTACTTAAAAACCTTTCTAACTATTCTAAATTGCATTTTCGCATCACACAAATATAGTAGTACAGATCTGCTAGGAAAAAAAAATTGAATTATCAGCACAAAAAAGAACTAGAGTAATTCTTTAAAAGTATCCAAAGAGCAGAGCAGAAGTTATTTTGGGGAGGAGAAAAAGAGATTACTAAAAATTCCTGAAAAGAGGAATTTGCTTTACAAAGTCTAAAAAAGCCCCACCACATTAAAATATCCATTTACAAAGATGTAAGAGCAACAGATGTAAAAGTCCAGCTGATATGTTTTTGGAGGTATCATTCAGTGAAATGCCCAAATGTTTGCATGTACACCAAAAAGTGACATTAACACTGCCCACAAAGCAAAGAGAAAAAACCATAATAACTGTGCAGTACTTGAATAATTCATTTTAAAGAAAAATGTGCCAGCACTTGGTACCGTATTCTTTTTATATGTGAAGAAAATGAAGAAAGGTAGGTCAGAGCAGCTGTAAGTTTTATCATCAGCTGTTCATGGTGTGAAACTGAGGGCTATTAATGCTTATGTTAAGTTATGCCTACATTGTAAATCAGTGCCTTCTCTAAACTCTACATTGAAATGGAATTTTCCAGCTGAATATTAAACATTTCAATTTGTAAAAAAAGCAAAGCCAGAAAACCCATGTAGGATCATGCCAGCTTCAAGAGCACAAAGGCAGATGGGCAGTTTTCAAAAAAGAGCATTTCTTTTTTCCTGAGATGGCAACCGCCCACCCACTTCTGCAGAGGCCCTGGGGAGCCGAAGGGATGAGCCACGACAGATTTCAAACTCTGCAGCCAAGGTTTCAGTGGAATTCCTGGCTTATGGGCACTTAAGATCCATGGTGATGTGTAATACACAGGGGCTACCAGATCTTCTGATAAAAACTTCACAATGTTCAGAGATGAAGGGCCACGCTCTGGCTCAGGCTTTCAAGCTTGCAACACTCAGCAGACTAGAAGTACAATGGTTTCTGAGTTCCTCCAAATGCAACAGGCAAATTGTCCCAGAAACTAAAGTAAAAAGTTTTCCAGCTTCTGTGGCTCCTTATCCACTTGCTCAACATCAAGTTCCCAGACAGGTCCGCCCTGCACATGTAATTTTTCTGCAGAACTTTTTCATGCAATAACACAATTAGAATAGCATTAAGTATCTGTTTCAAAACACTACACACTGAAAACAGACAAGGCCACCCTACAAAAACAAACCGCGTACAGCTGGTAACTCCCTTCTGGCTACTATTTGAAGAACTGTCAGTCAACCTGTAGTGTGAACATTATTACCTAAGGGTGAGCTTTCACAACATGGCTGAGTCAGGCTAACAGCTCAGTGCTGCCAAAAGGAGCAGTCCTGCCTCTCCTCTCGGCATGGGTGCTCCTGCTCTTTCCTTTGTGGTGGCCCCCAAATTCTCCCAAATGCTTGTGAGCCACCTGAGCTCACTGAACTGGCTAACAAAAAGATAAGCACATACTCCCTATTTTGCTGGGTTCGTTTTCTGCCAGTTTAGTGAGCTAAATCAGAGACGTCAAATGAGCTGGCAGAGCTGGCACACGAGTGATGGAAAGTAATCCTGCTTCCAGGAGCAAGAAGCAGGGTGACCCTTTTTTCAGACAGTTAAGTGGCTCAGCTGCCCTGTGGAAGCATACCCTATCATAGAATCAGTCCTGCTTTCCACCATGAAAAAGCAGGAGGCAGTATTTCAGATCTAAATGTAGTCTTCACTCCAGACATAAGACAAATCAACATGGAAAGTTTCAAAGATGTGCTAGACCTCACATATCAAAAACGTGAAGTCCTTAAACATAGGAAAAGAACCCAAACAAGTTATTATATTAGGAAATGCTCATTTTTTGTGATTACCAGTAGGCTGTAGGAAATGAAAGATTAATACATACTCCTAGTTTTCCTCCTTTTTTTCCTAAGGGTTCAACAGTGCAGTTGTAATTTTCTGTCTTTTGCTTTCTCCTCATGAGAAAGTTGCATTCATTTTCACTCCATCAGCCCCAGGGAATCAGACACTTACTACACAATCCTGCATTGCTGTGTTCAAGAAGCCGTCTGTGGATGCAAACAGTATTAGTCTGGATGACAGCTCTTTTGGGACTTCCATAAACTGGCTTGAAAAAATACCATGGACAAAGTAATTTTACAAAAAATCTAAAATCTGGCTTGGTCAATGCAAAGAATCCATCCAAGTATTTTAATTTCTTGCAGGTATTAAAAAAGTAGGTGAGGTCATACAATTTTTGTAAATTCTGTTTAAGATGCACTGACCTGAACCCTGAACACGAGGAATTTTGTGAAGATGAGACCTGAAACAGTCATATTGATATTTTTTCCATTCCTAACCATGCTCCTTATCACCTCCTCTTTGAACTCACAACAGCACAGACCAACAATCTTACCCTGATGTCCCCCTTACAAAACAAGCCAATGAACCAACCCATCCCATGCACAAAGGGCTGTGTTACTACATACTGATTCAACTGGGTGAAAATTGGCAGATGAAATTCTAGGTCACAAAGACCTGTACTCCTGTATCTGATAGGCAGCTGCTACAGTACATTAATGATTTTTCACAAAACAGGAGAGAATTAAGTTTCCATGATGCAGTTACTGCTTTATGTGTGCTCTACTCAGGAACATGTCCTATATTCAGATCACACTGCAGTTTGCTAACAATCATCACACAGCCTGATATGTAGAAAAAACAGACAGAAAAAAATCCAGGGCCATAAACAACATGACACTATTTTCTTCCCCAAAGACACAGCTTCTCTCTGTAAGACAACTGATTTCATATCTCCTTTAAGAAGAGGTGAGGACAACAGATTTAGTGCCTGGAGTTTTACAGACACAAACACTGCAACAGGGCAGAAAATTTATGTGGTTGCCAAATGCTGTCAAAATTTGTGACCTGTCTTTCCTCCCAACTCTGAGCTGTGTGCTCCTGCCATTCCCCTCCTCCATTCTGAGGGTAGTCTGGCTCTTTAGGGTGTCCACTCCTCTCTCTAAACCACAAGAACTGTTGCCACTGAATTTGCTCTCATCTTAGTCCTGGTTCCAGACCTGCTCCCTATCAGACATCTGAGTGATGAGACACTCAGAGCCAACTGAGCAGCACCAATGCCCAAGGATGCATTTCCATTCATACCTCCCATTTCTGTCTTCCCTCTTGCCATACCTGCTCCATCACTCAACCCCTTCAAACTAATTCACCTTACTAGAACAGCACAACACTAACCTAGAAGAAAGTTCACAAAATTGCAGAAAAAATTAAATAGAAAAAGGATAGAGTCTGAAGCAGAACAAAGGGACTGGCCCTCCTTCAGGGTGACAAAAGATCAGTCCAGCTACGTACAGAGCTAGCCTAAGACAGGGTGATTTTCTCAACAGAGCAACTATTCCTGCATGCAATATGATCAGTCATGTTTAATTGTTGCCTGAATAAAGGTGATGTTGTGTGAGACCACAAGAGCTCATCTAATCACTCACCACCGCTAAGAAAGGGAATTTCTGTTCCACTCACTTAAAGGCCCTTCCCTTGAACTGACTCTGACAAAAAACGAACTTTCTGCTTATTAACCCATCTTTTTCTGGGAATTGAGCCAATTGACAAAGTCCAGCAAAAACCAGAGCTGGAGCAAAGTAGGATTCACTGAAGTGGAGGAAAGTAGAACCTTTGCTTTTGGGTGGTGGTGAGCTGATAAAACCTAGATTATCCTCACTTGCAAAACCAATACTGGCCAAAAAACTCTTAAATAACTAAGATCAGAAATGGGAGAAGACAACATACAGGATTTTGCCTTTGAGATACCCCACACTACTTAAAAACTTCATGGTTAGAAAATACTCCTTTGCGTTACTGTTCTGCCTCAAAGGGATTAAACAGGAACAAAGGCCTGAAAAACAAGCAGTCTCAAACTTTCTAAGCCACTTGGAGGTTTAAAGACTGTGCCTGTTGTTTGTCAAAATGCAGGTGTAGTGTACAAACGCAGAGAATGTTTTGGGCTAACTTATTGGGAAGGGGGAATAGCTGCAACATAGACCTCTAAGGTAGGAGATCAGGCTCCCCACACAGGTATTGCTACCAGGATTCCCCAAAAGGTGCTCAGGAGGCACCTACGTTAAACACCTGCTCCGTGTGCAGGGAAGCATCTTTCCACCCAGTGAGTAAATTGGAAGAACTGCTCTCAGATGAAGACATCTGAAGCCAAACACTCCTGTAAACAACCTAATCCATGATTTCTACACCACCCTCCAACACAAAGGGTACACTAAACCTAGGCAGCTGTTCTGAAAGTTTGCCATCAGAAGACGAGCTCTGCTAAAATAAGAAGTTTCAGATATGGGATGTGAGCATGCCTCTAAGAGCACCCCAGCAACAGCAGAGATTTGGGAAGGAAGAAAAGGCTCTGGCACCTGTTGAAAGAAGGTCTAAGATAACTATTCTGAGTTTGTCTTGCTGGAATTTGTTTCTAAATTAATAAAAAACATTGTAAAAAGTAACTGGACTACAAGTGTGTCCTGAAGGACAATTTCCTTTTCCCTACCTGCTTCTATAATCAATATACAGTTGCAGTTGCAATCAAAAGTAATGAAAATACAATACATGTTTGAATTAGTGTATCTTTATTACTGTCCCAGAATCCCAAATCAAAAGCTCAGGACAGACCACAGAAACTTTACCACTGTATAAATAGTCAATCAAACCTCAAAATTTGTCACAAGAGTTCTCACATTTAAGAAAGGGGCTCTCAGTTGCACAGACATGCCTATAATTACTTTCTTTCACCATCTCACTTCTAATGCTTGGGTGTCAGGTGAGTATACTCAAAGCTCAAATCCCCAGCAGCACACCAGAGAATGGAGCTCAGAAAACAACCTGACCACCTTCTGATCTATCACGTGTGAGCTTAAAACATCCCTACCACCACTCTCAGTGTTCTCAGGGGTCCAGGAGAAACAGGATTATTTCTGATCTCAGCCCACATGGCATGGATTTATCTACCTGTATTAACCTGAGACCAGGCTGTTCTCGTCTGAGGTCTGCATTACCTACAATCCTCATAGCTTGCTTCCCACAAAACTAAGTGTCATTTGTGCTAATCGGTGCTAAGTGAACCAGAAATGAGAGAATGGCAGGGATCCAGCTGACTCATTAATACCAGTGTAACGGATTAACCCTTTTACATTGTCTTCCCACCCCCCCCAATTAGTCAGCATCAAAGAGGTTTGAGACTGCACACACTGGAAACATAAAACGGGACAAAGTGTTTGAAAACAAAGGAGGATATCTAGGAACAACATCATATTCTGCTACAAGGCCCCTTATCTTCATATTACTTGGGAATACTTTTTTTTTAAAGTTAAGTTAAGCTTTATTTTAAAGGCAGCAAGGAAATGAAATAGCCCGTCCGAAGAAAGTGAAACATTCTGATACGTATAATAAATCCATAACAAACTTGTCATGTAAATGCAAAGTGTATAGTTCAGCATGAAACATACAACTACCCACTCCAAGTTCAAAATAGTTATTAACTGTGACTATAAAATTACAACAAAATGTTAAAACTTTTTTTTTAACATATGGGCAGCACTTTTTGATTTGTGATGCGAAACAAGATACTTTTGACTTAGTCAAACTGCTATTTAGAAAAATCCCTTCTAAAACAAACTGTCAGTCTGGCGTTTTACTTTATACAAGATGGAGCACTTATTTTCACAATACTTACCTGCTTGAACAAGTTTTTCTAAATGTGTAACTGCCACCAAAGATTAATGACTCCTCTCGGTGCCTCCAGTGGCCTCCTATTCAATTTGATAAAACACAAGTATCTTTATTTCTTAAAATAAGCATCTGTATGAACGTGTGACATGTGTACCTGCATTCCAGCAAACAATACGTCCCAGACAAATCTAAGAAAGAGACCTCAGCTACATTTGCAATGATGTTTTTGGAAAAGTGCGGCATTTCTCATGATGCAGTTATATACACAATTCACCAAAACTTGGATTACTGTACTGTATAACTTGAATGCTAATGCTGAAGATTTAAACCCTGGTTTATGCAATATATGCAAGAACATCACCATGCATAAAATGTTTCATCATGTAGTAAATTCTTGCCTGTATAAAAGCTTCTCATCCTTTTAAAAATTCAGTTACAGTTTAGTGAATATGCTGCTTTTAAGACATCCATCCAGCATTTATATTTGCTTCACATAGTCTGTCTCAATTATACTACAGCTGTCTCTCAGGGCAGAGCTGGCCATCTCCATCATGAACAACCACCACAGAATCTGAAGTTCTTGATTAAAAAGCAAATGGTTTTGTGAGCCAAGCTAAAACTACCGCAGCTGCTCCATTTCACAAACCAAGCGCCATTCAGCTGGGAAGAATGGCACCGACTCTGAATTGTTCTTCCTGAGAGTTTTCACAATAAAAACAAACCACACTACTTCCAAATTTTAAAAGACTGGAGGGGAAAAAAAAAAAAGTCTTCACTATTCTGGAAACAAGTGTTTTCTTTTTACTCAGAGCTTTTGATTTCTACATCAATGTTCCTCTATGAATAAAAAAACAAAACTAAAGCCAACCCCTCCCCCAGGCATGCACACACCACACAGCTTCCTGGAGATGCTTTTAATGACCATCTACAGCAAGTTTGCAGATGTATTAAATAGAAATTGCAATGCTTAACTTTAAAAAGCCCGACAACCCAAGATACTACTAATTGATTGATCACTACTGATGCTGTTAAATATCAAATTCAGTGACAGCATAAGGAATGGAAATAATAATAATAATAATAATAATAATAATAATAATAATAATAATAATAATAATAATAATAATAATAATAATAACAATAGCAGTAGTAGCAACAACAACAATTATTATTTTTATATACATTAACACAATTATAAAAAATTGTCATTTCTTTCATAAAGACAAAATATCAATCAATTCTTGATCACTTCCTCTCCAAGAATATATATTTCTCTACAAAATATGATATAAAACAGTCTTATTCCAGTGAAGGTGAAGCAAATGAAGTTGCAATATGTATTTTGAATAAAGGCCATGTTTAGTACAACTTACGATGCACAATGTGTCACCTCATTTTTTAGGTAACCACAACAAAATTTAAGTGTTGATAACACAGAAACCCAGTAAGACACCCACACTTACATACCTACAGAAATGCTGAAATAGAATTTTTCCTTCTGTATTGAAACCACTTCAATGAAAATATCAGAACCAAATATTACATAGGTTCCCTACAATATCCTAATAACACTTTCTTGGTGGCCAAGCCGGGAAACACCTGGCACCCCAGTTAAATTTTGTATTTCAGGGATAGTGAATGGTTAGTCAGATTTTTGGGGTTTAGTTATTCGGCTACATTAAAGTTATTTGACGTCCTGGCCAGAAATACATTGGATGTCGCTAAAAAGAGTTCCCACTTTATTTGAATGAAAATATTTGGGAGTTTTCCTCAAGCTAATGTTGACTGGCTGATGTAAAAATGAGAACCAACTCCTTCAAATTGTTTAAATTCACTCATTTCCCAGTGATGGAAAAAAAAACCTGAGTTGCTTTAAGGATTTTTCTTTAAAATATTGTCTGTAGCTTTCCTACGACTATTCCATTTATTTTGCTTTTATCCATATTGTACTTGAGCCAGATTAGAAACACCAGGCTAAGGAGAAACCACACATTACACAAGGCTTCACTATATTACAATTTTTAGCATATAAAAAGAGTAAAACCAAAAAACTTGGTCCACCTATTCATTCTACTTTTAGAAGCTGGAAAAGGTTTGAGTTGGTGTTGCAAATTAATGAGGGCTTGAAAGTTAATGAGTGTTTTAGGCTACAAATATCACTGCAACATTTTTAGAATGATTACAAGCAAATTTTACACATTTGTTAGATTTTTTAAAATAAAGTTGGAAAGTAATAAGTCAGGGTAATGATCTAACAACACTGAATAACTTTTCAGTATATCTTTAAAAATATCTCGAACTTGGTAGATTTGACTTTACAAGTCAAGACACTATGAGAAATAGTTAACATTTGTAAATTGTTTTTACAGGATCTTTTTTTGTTGGTTCTGTAAACAAAAAAAAAGGCACTCTTAAAGATGAGACCAAGTAAATGTTTATCTGCAAATTATAGTTACTGATTTACACTGAGTTACACTACTTTCACTTTCAAAACCTTATATTTCACAGTACAGAACTGATTTGTTTGGGGCTTTTTTTGATTGTTTGTGGTTTTGTTTGTTTTGTTTATTTGTTTTTGGTTTGTTTTTCTTTAGACAAGTCCTGGTTCCTGTCACAAAGTTTTTGTGCCACTTCCAAGCTGTTTGGCTTTTGGGTTTGTTTTCTTTTTTTTAAGTCTTCGAGGCAGTTAAATTCAGCACAGCTCTCCAACTTCTTGAAGCAAAACCGTTTCATTTTGTAGATTACTCCTTAGTACCTGACCAACTTATGTTCACTTTGGTAAGACGGCACATAAGACAGCATAAGTTGAAAATTCATACTTCTAGAAGCAAAAGTTAACACCTTGAATCTACATTTGATTTTTGCTGTGCTTCCAGCTTGCAGTTTTGCTACTTGAGAACAGGGAAGTTCGCAGGCTGTCTGGAAGACCCACAAAATGGCAAGGAAAAGTCTGCAATTTGTTACTGCACCCACCAAATCCAGGTCAATGGATCTGATGCACTGGTGTTCCCCAGCCCTTCCTCCGACATGAAAATGTTTCTGGAATTCAGGTGTTTGTAGAGTTATATGCACTTCCTTAAACACTAGCCCAGTTAAGAGATAGTATTTAAAACTTCCCCCAGTTTCCTGCAATTTTCAGGCCAGAGTAAGAATGAGAAAAGTAAACCAAACCAGGTTCAACACACAACAATCCCTCTTTCAGGCTGGTCTTCTAAGAAGAGCAACCAACATATTTCAACCAAATGACACAAGGATAGAAGTCTCAAATATTATCACGTCTTTGCAGACTTCATGAACGAGGCAATGGTGCTGACAAAAATTAATGTCCTGACTAAAGAAAAACTTTCAGCCAGATTTTGCAAGAAATAGTAAGAAAAATCCCTAGAAGTCAGGGCTACAGTAATTCCAGCCCTGTCAGAAACAGCAGTGTAGTTCCTACTCTCAGTAACTTTTTTTTGGTGTTCATTTCTCAGAATAAGTAACATACAAGGAGCAGGGGGGGAGTAAGGGGCGAATATATTGAGCCTATATTAACTTTTTTTTTTAAAGTTTCTTATTAATTTCTCATTGCACTAGACATCTAAATAATGCCTGCTTGAAAAAGTTCTAGGATCCTTGCCCCCTCCAAGCCCTACAGTAATTTTACAGGGACAAAGTTACTTATTTGCTGGCTGTTCTCCTGTTTTAAATCCTATTTTTTCAATCATGGAAGGGCCTAGACCTTGTATGGGCAGGAAAAAGGCTCACATTAATTCATCAGGGAAGAGGGTGTGGGGGAGAAAACCATTACAAAATTTTAATGAAAAAGTCTTCAGATGGAAGACTTGCTACTCCAGCAATGTTAGTAAGATAAATCAGGTGACAAGAGCTCAAAAGAAAGCTAGTAAGGAGCTTGTAAACCAAAGCAAAAAAACTAACTGAAATCTCAAAACGCTTTTGAAGTAATATTTTCAAATATATATTCTTCATAACAGTTGCTTAAAAGGAAGCAAACATAGACATTTAGATGTGCAAAATAAAAACTAATCCCAGGCAATGTACTTTCAGAAACATCAAAAAGCATTCTGCATATACAGCAGTCATTGTTACGCATTTAGCAGGTCTGAAAGGTTGTACTGGGCATGACAAGGACATAAAATACCTGCTCTGAAATCTCAACTATTTAAGATTGACAGGGATTTTGTGACAAAGTGCAAGGCACAACCTGCAAAGTCTAAATCAAAAATAAGATCAGAATCAGAAATAAGCAGTCCTAGCAGTATTTCAAGAGGCAAAAATAAGTGTTTGGATCCAATTCCCACTTTGATAAAATACCCTGGTATTTATGGAATCAACTGGATACTATCATAACCTTTTTTAAGAAGTAAATCTAGATAAACTTTTTTTAAAAGTTAGATACATTATCATTTACTATGAAAAGCAATAAAATTCCAAGCATTTTCCTCCCACTTGGTATTACTATATTTTAAGGTTGAGTTCTGACTGAATAATCCAGGATTAAAACCACTGAAATCACATGAGCCCTTTGTTCTCAATCATCTGCACTTCCATTAATTTGAAAGTGGCAGTGCTGATACTGATATTTGAAAGAGTATAATAGCACCAGATTGAAAGGCTACAACATGGTTTTCCATTACAAACCTCTTACAAAAAAGTCCTTTTCAGTGTGGACAACTGAAAGAAAGAGGTAATTTCAAGAGGCAATAGATAAGTTTCAGTAGTAGAACACTAATATTAATAATAAGTGGATATACATGGCAAAGGATCACCAATTTCTTCTTAGCGCAGTGGAATATTTTCCACATTGCTTAATGGTAAGGTGATAGAGTTGGGTGGTTTTTTCCACACAGTATTTACACACATTTGCTCTGAATAGGTGAGTAAGTCTAGAAATATGCCCTGCAAGTGGCAAGCTAAAGAGCTGGAAGAGGCTGAACTCACAGACATACCAGGGAAGCAGAGAAAAGCAAAAGCACAGTGCCTTTGGAAGGCAGCTTGCATGTGAAGACTTTGTCTATGTTACGTGAGTCACCATCCTGGACAGGTTTCCACTTCCAAATTTCACAGACACTCATCACCTAGTTTGCACAGTGACCTCCCTTCTCCGGCATTAGATTGGAGGCCAAGTGGCTTCTGCACACTTTCATATATATTTCTCACTAAATCTGCAGCATTTCAGAGAACTGGCAGGGGCTGGTCTTACCACACACACGTTTTAGAGGTCAGAGAAGTAACGAGTACATAGAGTCAGCAAAGTATGCCTGCAAGCTCCCATTTAACGAAAATACATTTGTTCAGTGATCAATTTGTTTTAAGTCTCCTCAGTTTAATGAGGCAATGCAAATATGAGGCTGCTAGATTTGAAAGGGCTACATGCTTTTTAAAAAAATGCTTCTATATTTATGGTACAGCAGAAAAATGTACAACATTTCTACTTGGTCCCATGCAAAAGTTAAGGGCAATGGGAACCAACATTTGGGAAGACCATGTTACTTTGGACTATGAGACACAGCTTAAATAGGCTTCCCTTGACAGTAGTATTTGTCTTTGACAGCTACTGTAAGTATAACAAAAAAAGCCACCCTTTCATTCAATACCTTCTGTCCTCTTTTGCTCTTAATTGGTCTCTTCTATGCATTTTTATCTTCAAGTTATGTCCCTTCCTTTTTATGCTCTTGTTAGTACTTTCCATCTTTGCTCAAATATTTGTTCAACAGCAGTAGAAAGTCTTTGTGTTTTTACTGCAACTCAATACACGTGACCTCTGAATGGTATCTCCAGCTGGCTTTACAGAGTATTTACCTGAAGTAACATTATTCAGTTTCTTATAAATTATGTCCTATGCAGTCGTTCACAGCCTGTAGTTTTAAGACAGCTACACCACAGTAAGACTTCACTAAGGGAGCTGGTCCTTCAAACTGCCTGTGCTGTTCAATTGACACTTCAGCGAGACACTGCAGATTATTAAGCAGGCAGGAAACCCCAAAGCATGTGTGTGGGTGTGGGTGGGTGACTTGTTTTTCACCAGCTTACTGAAATGAATCAAATCACCAAGAAATCAGACGAATGGCTAGACTGAGTCAGGTGCAGGAGAGAAGCAGCCAGCCCCTTGCAGTGACAGCGATATGTTAAATGAACTCGTCAGTCCTATCTGCACCTTAAGTGGAAGCCTCTTTGGCAAAGCCCCACGAGATTATTCTCCCATTAAACATAAATTACCTCTCCTGTTTTTTTAAACAGAAGCATGTTGTAAGAATGGACCTTGAAGCCAGACCTAGACTGTGCCTCAGAGTGGGGGTGTGTGAACACTGATGGACATTTATTGGAGATCAAATAAAAATCAGCAATTCACTGAGCTCTAAAATTTCATCATTTATTACACAGAATGAAATACTGTTTATTGCATAAAGTTTTAATATGCAAACATACCAATCAAAAAGCACTATGTCTTTGGCAGTTGAAGTCAGCTATTTTATATAAAATATTTGTGATGGGTATCTCCAGGGACATATATGAAGGTTTGTTTTAAAATTTTTCCTCTGGTTTTGAAATTATCCACAGGTAGAATGTTTATTTAAAATTCTCTGCAGTAGAAGCTGCTGGCATTTTAAAGCTGCCGTGGCAGAGTAGTATCCCCACAGAAAACAACCCAAACTATTAGAGCTCTGCTGAAAATGAAGTAGGGGAATTAAAAAAAAAAATCCAAACATTTTATTCATATCCAATAGAATCCAAATGGCTTTTTCAAATTGCAGTCTGGGATTTAGTACAAAATGTCACATTGTGTATAACCTAAATTTCATTTGCCTTTAACTCCATAGTGTCTCAAGATACCAGTACTTTTTCAGCCTTTTATTACAGAGTGTTTTGGGGCATTCACAATTTCCAAGATGTTGCCACTGCTTCTCATGATTCCATTTAAAGTACTTCTACAGTGGACAAATGTCTTAAAACTCCGCAGAAGAAAAAACACAGTTGGAAAGATGCAAACCAAAGGCAAACCAGAGAAGTTAAACATTAACTGTTGGACAACATCTGCATGCACATACCGGGCTGCAGCACCACCACATTAAGCGCATTGCACTCTGTGTATGACTCTTGGACTGCATTGCTGTGTCTAATGAACACTGTGTTGCTGCACTGGCCCAGAAGCAAATATAAAAAACATTGAGAAAACCACCTACTCAGACTGATTTATTTTACTTTTTTGGTGCTCTGAGGAGGGTCACTTTATTTATTTTCCAACAAGTCCATATTCCTGTTGGCAACATTCCTCTGTGGGTAAAAGAGGCAAAGCAGAGTCAAGTTGTGTTCCCCCTATCCCTGTTCCCTCCTTACCCACTGTTTCTGGAACTGATTTACATTAGCCTTCTTCTCTCTGTTTTAAATGAGGCTAAATATTTTCCTTCTCTCTTTTTTTTTTTTTCCCCTCCCCCATTTTTGGGTGGGGAAAGAGAAGAGGGAAGGAATCGAGGGGTTTTTTCCAAATAACCAGGAGAGTAACACCAGGTTACACATGCTTTGTAACAAGGCATTCAAAATACTAAGTAAACAAGAGTAAAAGCAGCACAATCAAAACCCATGGTATCACTAGCCAACTTAGCACAGCTATTAAAAATCTACTGGATATGTACTTGGCATCAGCCTTTCTCAAAATAACCCCAATTCAAAAAATTGCTCAGCAGATCCCTGCATGCTCTGGGGAACTAAATGGAAAATTGTACCTTTCTCAACTGCCCTGACACATGATGTTTGGAAATGCTTCAGAGAAGTAAGCCAGAAATTCCAGATAACAGAACATTTCCAGATAATGTCATTTCTTCCCTTAATTGTGTTACTCTTGAAATATCCTTGTATCCTCTCATCTGGCTTGATTCTGGTCCTAAGAAAAGTAATTACCTTTCGTATGCAAGATCATACTATAGGAGGAGAAAGCTTCTACTGTTTATATACGGAAAATCTGCCTATTATAGACATCCACATGATGCAATACAAGAAATTCAGTGAAAGTACCTGAGTTGAAGCCTAGTGTGTTTACATGGTTGCCACAGCTTTCTGGGGGCAGTTCAAGGTATTTAAGTAGAAATGCTAAATGTTTCACTAAAAGATTTAACCTTATTACAAGAGCTTGAGCTCTTGATTTGCTTATATCTACTTTGTCTTGGCATCTAACACAATGCTGCTGTGCCTCTCTGTTTATCCATCTTAGATCACTTCCATTATTCTGGTACTGAGGAAAAGGAAGGGAAGAAACATTAATCATATCCTTACTAGCTAACTTTGAACTGATAATCTGAGTTTTTTACAGTTAGTTTGAGTAATGATGGCTATGCCTCAGGTATCAAGCCTACAATTACATCCTACATATTATTTACCACAACACACATACCCAGCCATGCTTTGTATATGTGCTTGTTTTATATAAAATACCATCATTCTTATACTATATTAAAAAATTAAGTCTATTAATTATTGCAATATACAGAGAGAGATTTCTTTGCAAAGACATGCGAAGTCAGTCCCATCTGTTTTTTTAACTCATGACTTCTGATCTATTAATTGCCTTGGTTTTGTGATTCTTTGTATAGACTTTATCCTGTAGAGAGAGATGATGTTTCTTTGTTAAATGCTTTGCTGTTTCCTGTTGTGAGAACTTAATTGACTGTTACTATTCAAGTCCTAACAAAACAGCATTTCTACTGTCCTTTGCTAATTATGCCTTGCCTGCATTTTCCATAGCATTTCACACTACATTTGTTTTTCTACTTTATATTTTAGGGCAGCTTATTTGTAAGAATGTACATTTATGTTCATATTATCTTGACCTAACAGACCAGATCTGATTGCTTTTTAAACGTATGCGAATAATTGGCTTGGAAACAACACAGAAATACAAGTGCTGCATTTAGTGTGAGTGCAAGAAAAGTTAAATTGGGCTGGCACTTTAAATAAGCTCAGCTTGCCAGTGTAAGGGCATGTTTTGCTTTAGGACAAGTAATACAATGGACCCATCTTTGGGATAATAACAATTGTGTCTACTTATCTCACAAAAATAAGGAGTCTAACCTGCTAGAGAACCCAAATAGTAGATTGTGTTAAATGTAAAATGGTGGTCAAGAAAGAGTGAAGGGGGAAATACCTAAGGTGCCCTCTTAATATTTCCACATACGATCTCAGACAAGTACCAGAACAGTCCAGTTTGTCTAATGATACTCACGGTTAGTAGGAGATATTACCTCTGCCTGTAAGAGTTGTTCTGCCTAAAGGCATTTTACCAACCAAGCATACAAAGTATGTAAAATAAAACATATACGAATTAAAAAAAAAATCTGAAAGACAAACTCTGTACCAGTTACTGAGATCAAGTTACCTCAGACTAACAACTGTTCAACATTTCCTTTGAGAAGCAGAGAAGGAATACAGAAGCTTTCCATATAACATGTAAGTATGTTCTCATATACTGTTGTTTAGCGAGAGAAATCTGAACTAAAAATTCAAAGACTAATCTGCTTTTGAAACACGAGGCAAATTCAATTAAATTTCTGCAATTTTAAGTTCAAAGACATTAGAGCAAAGGATCCACAGCGTAAGGCAAAGATAATTTTTAAGCACAGAAAACAAAGTACAGTCACATCTTAGACATTTCTATTTTTAAAAAGGCTGTTGTCATTAATTACAGCTGTTAATACGATGTGTATGGATAAACAGTTAACACAGTGTAATCAAGCCTTAACTTCTGTATTTCCTGAGGTTGCTTCTTGGTTCCATAACTGACACCATCTGGCCAAAACCTCAAGAGTCTTGCATGTTACTGCAGTAAGGGTATGTGACACCAGCAGTCCCCTTCCCCAATGCTGCTGGTCGCCAACCCTGAGGAACAGACAGCAGAAGAGACCCTACTGATGTTCTTCACCTCTTTTCAAAGCAAAATGTTAGGCCTATTTGCACTAGAAAATAGTGTGACTATGACTTGCAGGAAAATTAGTAATAATTAGTCATGTGTGGGAGAAATTACAAAAAAATCCTTAAGAGTTTTCAAGACAATTCCAATACTCTCTGGAACATTTAGCAACAACCACCCAAATTTTATTTTTAGAAAAGAAAAAATTCCAAAATCTTTCTTATTTTTCTTGATTTGTGCAACTCTTTACCTATCTGTCAGATGACAAATTCTTGGCACAGGGACACTTTCCATAATAACTGCATCATAAAATTGGCTGAGACAAAACAAAGTTATTACTAAACAGGAATTACTAGTATGCAATAATATTGTTTAAATCAGAGGTAAAATTTTATTACAAAGACTAAAGGAATGGGATGAAAAAGAAGAATAAGTAACTGCAGCTGCAGTTTTCTGAAGGCCATGTACAACTTTTTTTATTTCATTCCTAAAGTGAAAAATGTCTTGCTTTGGCCTTCAACGTGTTCATGTCTAAAGGAGGAATTAAGCCAGTTTATTACCTTGTATTTCCCTGTAATGGAATGTTTCTTTTCAAGCTTTAGTCCCTGTACTAACACACAATAAAATCCTCATCCCCCTCCCACTCAAAAAAAAAAGCATTTTGCTTCAGCAGAGACCTCAGAACTAGATGCACAGAAAATAATCCAATGTCCCTTCCTCTAATAACTAGCCAGGAGTGTTCAGGCACAGTGTAATCACTCCTCCACTATACCCAGCACTATTGCATTAAACTGTAATTTAGTTGATCTACTTCTGGGAGTCATTTATTACATTCCAAGTCCTGTGGATAGTGATAGGGCCATAAATGGAGCTATAAAAAACAAACTCTTATCAGCTGGACATCTTTTTCTACTACACGAAAGTTTGGTAAATACAAAGATTTATTACTTGAGCAATGCTCTATAAGAACATTGTTTATTCAGTAAAGTGAAGGTGATTTTTCTTTCGTTCTGCAGTTTCCTTCATTTGCTACTTGCACACTGCTTGAAAGTGGAACTGGTTACAGACTTTTAATGTACATGTATTTCTCAAAGTGAGATTTAATTCTTGACAAACTGATACAGTTTTTTAAGCCATGTCTGCACAAGATTAAAACTATAGTGTCCTTATCAGCATGGTTTCTTTAGGTTGGTGAGCACTGACAAGCGAGAAATGCTACCTGCCATGCACCTTGTCCCCTGCTCTGTGATCAGAGCTTTGTGAATGCTGACATTTCACATGTAAGGCTAGATCAAAGCCCAAATCTTTATATTGTTCAATTAAAGCTGTACATTCTGTATGTCTCATATAGAAAAAAAATCTGCTTTTTCAGTTTTAAGGAGTAAATTATTTTTGTTGTGTTTAAAAGAACTTTTTGGTAAAAACAGATTTGAAAACAATCTGTCATTTAGCAGGAAGTTGCAAACAACTAACTAGACAAGTGAGACAGTATTCTTCTTGTTAAAAAATCCCCAAATATTTATTTTACATTCTTCAAAACACTCCTACTGTCACTGTAAACAGAAGTATAATACCATGTATATAAAAAGTGTATTGATACATACAGCTTCATTGACATTTAAGAATCCGCTCAATTTTTGTGATACTAAACAAAGCTGCAAAGTACAAATATATGATTCAGATTTGATTTGAAGAAATGTGCACAAAACTAATTTCATGCAGTAAATTTTATAAGTAGAAAATTTAAAAAGCAATTAATCACTCCACTAGTAAAATAGAGCAGCAGCTCTTTTGGTTGAGATGGGGAGGACCCTCCCACATGCAGACATGGAAACGTACATAAATCTTATACCTGCACTACCTTTGGTTACCTTGAAATATGTTGTACAGCACTGAAACATGGTATAAGAAAGCAGGTAGTTTTAACTAGGGTTTTCATACATACAGCTCCCTAATTTTGCAAAACTTACTATGAAGCAGAATGTCCCAGTTTTAAACTGTTCACTGTAACTGCTTGAAATCGTTACAGTTAACCAACATAGGAAGAAAAACAGTTCTAAAGGATAAGCATGTACTAATCTTTACCCAGTTTGGTGATACCCTACTGCAACACTAAAAGAAGAATTAAAATGAAAACAAACCAAAAAACCCCAAACAAACAAACAAAAACAAAACCCATCAACCCCAAAAACCAAAACAAAACTAAAAAAAACCCCAACCAAAAAAAACCCACAAAACCAACAAGAAAAGATACTGCAGGAAAAACACCATTACTTAAGCATCCATAAATTGACAAAGTGAACCATAAATTAATGACTCTGGACGTTTCAGTTAGTATGATTTTTTTATGGAAGCAAAACTTCTGGTTTCCTACCAAGAATTTTGCAGCTGCTGAAAATAAGTTCCTTACTCAGAAACCAGGGTTCATATTTGCCTTAACCCATGCCAGGACAGAATTTTGCACCTATTGAAAATTCCGAGATCTCTATCACCTCAGTGATTTAACCTGACACATACAGCTAGGTAATACCAAAACAAAGAAATTCAGTAAGAGCAGCAAGCCACATAAGAGAGCTAGCTACTGAATAACTATGTTAGTGGAATCAATACAGTCATGATACACTACCTTAAACTGATTTTTCATTTATTTTAAGTATATTGTCCACTTAATTCTACGAGATATTGCTAATTACCTTTTTAAATGTTTTTTTAAAGTGATCAGTTTACAGAAAAAGGACTACTGCTGAAAACAACTCTCCCTTGCATTGTTGCCTACACACATTTTCTGATTCACACTTGTGAAAAAGAGCAACTTGTACTATGAAAATTCACACAATTGTAATAATTATTTTATAAGAAGCACTGGATTTTCTTCATTGCATGTTTGTTTACAAAAATGTAGTAAGGACACACATGGTCTATAGGTTTACCTTGAGGGCCGGTTTCACAATCAATTTAACCAACATTAAGTGCAAGCTGCAGCTGAAATCCCTTCTCTCTCCACCCGCATCCCATCCCAGCCAGGCTGCATCATCAGCCTCAGGCCAGACACTCAGTGTGTACCTGATTAGTTGATCAGTTCCCTGATCCAACTTGTGTGCAGCCACACCAGCGATGTTGGCACATGAAATGCACGTGGCTGCCCCTTTTCAGGGGATACACATATAGACATCCATGGAACTACGGACTAAAAAAAAAAAAAACTATCTGCCAGCTTATCCCAAAATAGCATGTGAGACATCAGATGCCATAGAAAATATCAAACGCTATATATAAATTTATATAAATTGCCATATATGCTATTTGGAAAATAACATATTGATTTTCTTTATATAACCTCTCTATCAGCCCTACAAGCCTTTTACAGAAAGTTTGACATTGCATGCACAAAAATCTTACTAAAAAACCACACACATCTTATGACAGGTCTCTCATTTGCTTCATTTGAAATTAATTAGCTGAAGTCTAGATTCTAGATGTCCTATTCTCATAAAGTACCAAAAGTGTCCCTTATTGTCACACAACAATGAAAATTCCTGTTTAGTCTATTACAGAGTCTGTATTGGGTCACTTAAGTTATCTGTGTTATTGCTGATACAAGCATTGAGCTTCTACTGCAATAAAAATGCACTGTAGCTGAGTCCTGATCTGTTGAGACAACAGACAGATACTGAGTTCAGTATTTCACAGAGATTCAGACTTCATTAAATTGCTATGACAGAAATCAGAATTTTCAACATTCAGTTACTTGTTTTCAAGAGTATACCACATGGATGTATGATTAAAAGCCAAAACAGATCTTAATCATATAGCAACACTCTACAATAAGTCATTGAATACAAATGTCAACAAAGGACCTCAGTAAAGTTGGTTTCTTTTTAGTATGTTATTCAGGAGCAGCTGAACACAAAAGTGAAAGAGAAAGATCAAGGATGAGGATCTTTGCTAGCTAAACGTACTTATCACAGGACATACTGAAAAACTACTGTAGTTTACCCTATAAATTTATAATTTAAAAAAAAAAACAAACATAAAACTTACTAATTGGGATATAAGTCTAAGAGAGAAACAACTAGTGGTGAGAGCCTGGATTCCCCCACACATTCCAAACTAATAAACATGGTCCTTGATATCAGTAAAGAATGAAGATATTTAGCAAACAGAAGTTTAACAATTACAGATAAACTGGAGCAGATCTGTGCTATTTGTCAAAGAACATATCTCTTGGGCAAACTAAGGAAAAAAATTCAAACCCCAAAGAAGCCTTTCAAAATATTCCACAGCTGCAATTTTAGTGGTTCTTCTAAAGTCAGCAGCTGACCAGAAATACCATAGCAAAAATCAATGTAAATACACCTGACAACTATTTACAACATGTTGTACGCAACTTTAATATTTTACCTTTAAAGTTGATATCTACAGGACTTTCCAGTTAATGGAAAACTTCTCATAAGACTTCTTCATCAAGCCCTGCCAGCCTGGCTAATTTTGCTGTGCTATGTTAAACACAATCATGTTAAATATGGGGTTTTTTTCTGTTAGTTATTAATATGAAACACCTTTAGACCAAGACCAAATGGAAATTACTTAAGTCTTAATGTTAACAGTGTTAGAAATAAATTTTAAAGAACATGGTATCATCTATGGCAAAAATATTCCTATTTTGAACACCATGGTCACATTTGTCTAAACTGAGCATAGCTGTACCCTGGTATCAGAATCATACAGCAGGAGGAGCCCAGTCTTTTCCCAGTTCTCTCAGTCAAGGAAGTTTCCATATCCAGTATATTCAGCTATAATACCTGTGACCTTTTTTTTTTTNTCAACAATTTATTTTACTGGCAAGTCTGTACATCATCAGATGTTAATTTCTGTTCTATTCTGGACAATCTATAGATCTGAAGTTTGGGCCAGAACTGTTCACATTGTTAATATAAAACCAGAAAATTCCAGGTAAACAAATAAGAATGGGAAAAGACACACAGATACTCTACTGTTCAAGACACTGTGGTGTGCCTGGATAATGTGCAGGATCTGCCATTAAAAATAGAGATCTATAACGAGTTGGAGTCCACATCTAAGTAATTTTCCCCCTATTTCTTCTGTTTACTAATGCATAGGAAAAAATGAAAAATACTAAAAATCAGATTACGTGTTCTAATCACTTGACTAATGATACGATGCAATAAAATAATTAAAAAACCACCCAAAAAGCACAACTCTGCTTTCAGTTCTGAAGATGGAACACAAAACTGAAGAAAGAAAGTTTGTCATGACATGTGCCATTTAAGAATGACAAACTCTTAAATTGTTTCATTAGATCCTTAACTTTAAGGAAAACTCCCAATATCAATTAAAAGGATTGACTAAAAATCATCATTTCTGAGAAAATTATACCAGTTGACAAGAGATTTAAGAAAACTTACTAAGCTAGCAGGTTTGGAACAAGACTGATGCCCAAAAAAGGCATTTAATAGGATTTTATTTTCATGAACATACTCAAAAGACTGTAAGACTTAGGTCAAATACAGGCTCTCTGTGTTACATTTTACTGCACTGACACTGTAAAGAAAGTTACAGTATAATATCTGTAGCAGACACTAGTCAAAAATAAATCTTTTTTCACTTCTATTTGGCTCCCGAAACTAAAGAACCACCTCATCTCAGGAGTCTTTTAAACCAATCAGTTTCCAGACAGGAATGAGACATTTGCCCTTGAGACTGAGGATGTGCTGATATAGCTCCATGCCGACAAACAAACTCCTCTGCCAACCCTTCTCTGCTGGCAGGAGCCGCGGCAGCTCCAGCCCGGACAATGGAGCTCCATTACTGCGTCACTCACGTCAAGGCAACCAAACCTTTCCTCCCAGCCGGGTCAGCAGCTCAGGCATAGTTCAACACCGCTGCGTATTAAAAAGTACGAAAGTCCCATGTCCAGACAACCTACCAAATTCAGGCAAAATGAACCAGGAATCTGTCTGGACTCATACATACAGACCAGACGCACTGAGGATATACCTAAAATTAAATCAGTCGCAAAATCCAAAGGTCAGCCAGGTGGAAAGGTTTAAGAAAACCCGTAGGAATATCACTACCATTCTCTTTCCTACAAGGTTTTACTGAGGCAATGGTACAGAACCAAAAAGTTAAAAATACAGTGATGGCCTTGCTCTCCGTTCAGGAGTACAAGAAACCACCCACCACTCCAGTCTTGATTCTGGCACACAAAGGTGTCAACACGGAATTGCACTCTCAGGTGCAAAAGGCTGGCCCAGGCACACCTCTGCTGGCACAAACAGCTCCTCTTCCTGCAAACTTTGGTGTTCATCTCCCTCTGGTGGACTGTGTACACAGAGGGAAAACTGCTCCACCTAGAACAGCTCCACCTAGAACTTCATCCTCTAGGATACCAACACAACTCCATTTGTCTTCCAGTTAATAGGAAATCCTCACCTGAGATGCAGCAGCAGGCAAAACCAGCAGGACCACTCAGGGTGGGTTCTGAGACACCAGTGTGGCCAGCATGTGGCCAAAAAGGCAAGTGTAGCTCTCTTGCTCTGCAACTCACTGAACACTTAAAAATTCCAATTATTTTAATTGATATACATAGATATCTCTCTGCTTACTTGCTGTGCAACAGAAAGCAGAATGAGAGTTCATTTTGTACTCAGACAAGATGAAATGGAACAAGGTATGAAAGACTATCTGTAATTATTAGAGACCTATCATATGCAATCTGGATCAGTAACACCTGAGAGTGCAGAGACACAGCATGCCTAAGAGACTCTCACATTCTTGAAAGATGCCTAACACCATACTATCACCATTGCCCAAACATGAGAATCAACTGAAGTGCGAAACCAAAGGGAAAGACAAGGCAATCAACCTTTCTTGGCTGACACTAAAATTAAGCTTCAGTCAGCAGAGCCAACAGAAGCTCTCAATGCCAGACCCACACTCAACCTTCTAGACCTACTCAACACAATCCATCTCATGAATTATTGCAGCTCCCTCACTTTTATACTGAGCATTTCCTTGAATTGCTTTGCCTCCAAATTCTGCACAAAGATTTCAGGAAATGGGCAATTGTTTGGCATCTGCTCTGCCCTTACTCAACTATTCTATTCTATTATTTTCTAGGTCCCCCAAATTTAGCACTGTTTATACAGTAAAAGGAATACAGCAATAGAGACAAAGTACATGGATGAACTATTTTGATATCAGACCAGTTCTACCAACAGCACTGTTTCATTCTCACAAGTCACCGTTGTGAACAGAAACAAAGGAATGTCTTCTCCCAGTCAGTTCGTACAAGCTAAAACTTGCCTCTGTAAACATTCAGGGTGACAACTGCTTTGGTCACCACCTGGAGTTCTTAAATACATACATTTTACTAAAAATAAATTTGAAGGTACTGTCTATAGGAAATATTAACCACCTTATCTCAATGTGTCAAGTAGACAAAATTGTTTCACATTCTAAAAAACACTTAATCATACTGAGACTTTCCAATTCTTAGTGAAAGCTACCTTGTTCAACAGGGAGGAAGGAGAAAAAAGATGAGTCTGCACATGGAGTAGAAATACAGATGACGACTACTTTTTTGGAGACTAACTGTTTTTTGCAGACTTACAAAGTGTTCTAACTTCACCTGAGTCTGCTGATAATCAGATGTTTTTTCATGCTAGTATTAGAATAAGTTTTCCAACTTCCTCCAACCTGAATTCACTGTGGGACACAGTATTAAATTAATTGTGAAAAAATGCATCTGTATATTTAAAGGCATTATGTCAGTATTTTCTCCAACAATGCCCATGGACTAAGGGATCTACTTTCTTTAGATGACGCTTGGCTTTAAAGTTAGATGGCTCTGAAGCTATCAAGGAATACCTCTGCAGACCTGACTTCTTCTACTTTCCATCTATTCTCAATCACCTTTGCTACAGTTCCAGGTGGGAACTTTTGTTCTCGGGAACAATACAGTGGCATCCTGCTCATAGTTTACGGGATTTTTAAAAAACATCCTTTTTGGTTTGTTTTTGGTTTGTCTTTTTTTATGTCTCTTGTATAGTTGCCTTTCCTCCTGTTTAAAGGACTCCATTTGAGCTATCAAACCATTCTGGTATCTAGCTAGCATAAATATTTACAAAAGAAAGCAACTTTTTTTTTTTTTAATGGAAAGCTACATCCATGAAACATCATTGGTTTATCATACTCTTAGCTTCTGGCATATGGTTGCTCTCAGACAGGTTTACTATAGTTGTTTCTACTCAAATGAGTAAGTTCACTAGTGACAGGCTTTGAACTCACCTAATAAGATGATTTTAGGGACAGCAAAGTTCCCAGCTTTATTTCAGCAGAGAGTCACCCTGATCAATCTACATTCCAGCATATTTATTTCAGTGCCTACCCTCTTGTTCCATTGTTCTCAATGTCTTGCACACATTCTCATCTACTTTGAATTTCAGGATTGCAGCAAGTTTCATAACAGGAAGGCACACCCCTTAACATCCAGCTTTTATATGGCTAGATGGCTTGTCATCTTCCCCTGGCACAGGCACAAATGATGGAAAACTTAACTTACCATGTAGAACACTGAGAATCAAGTCCCTGGGAACAATCAGTGCTAATGTTTTCCACAAAATCGGTGCTAATGTTTTCCACAAAAGTAACTTTTTTGCAGCTCTCGTGGAAGTTACTTTCTTAGTAATACAGAGGCAGTTATAGACTTGACTACTCTTTATAAAACCAAGCAGTACAAAATTTTCTTTTTTTATAAAAAAAGGCTTTTGCAGTTGGATGGCCTGTGTGTTTCCCTTTTTTATTCATTAATAACTTTTGTGATCATTGGCCTGTATCAATTAAGCTTCAACCAAGTCCCTAAAACAGAGCTGCTAAACCAGACCAGCTCAACCAAGGGGTTACAGGGCTGTGAGCAGTCTCTGGAGTCAGCTGCTACCCAGCAGGGCCAGAGCCAAGTGCGGCATTAGGTTTATCTGGGGGTGGCACCATCCTGTGTGTTGGCTACCTGGCTTTGGACCAGCAGGCCAGCTACTCCTGGAAATGCCATTCCTTGTCAAACCATGAAAAGAGAGATTTGTGGGAGAAGGGGTGGGACTAATGGAGGGTAAGGGAGCAGGGCTAAGGCAGTAAAGCCATAGGAGCAGGCTCTATGGGGTTTGGTCGTAATGGAATGAGTACTTTTAGAAGGTGCTTTTTCTTTCAGACACCTTATGCGTGGTGTGCTATTTCAGCCTGCGCTTATCTGACTAATAAAATGTATGATTTTCATACCTAGTTAGAAGAGAGCAAATCACACTAGTTTAGCAGATGATGATACACACAGAAAGCATAACCATCCTCTTTAAAATTTGCACTTTTCACCTAAAAAAGAATATCAAGTTAGAACTACTGTAAAATAATTTTTATCTGATTAGCTTCCACTAGAAAGACAAAAATAAGGACTGAAATCTTTAATTTTTTCTACTAATGCAGAAACGTACCGCTTGGTTCCCAAAATAACTTTTTAAGGGTCTAGCACAAAAATATATTGCATTCTTGCTTTCATCACTATTATCTGCAATTATTAAATTCCTTATCTCCCTAAAACAAAAGAGCAAAACATGCCCAAAATGTTTTCACAAGGTGGGCTCTATTTTATAGTTATGTTTCTCAAATACAGACATTACTCTGTGTTTTAACATTGCATTTTTACAATAAAAATATAACACTCCACTTTTGGTTACATCATGTGTTACAGTCAGTAAGGCATATGACAAAAATAAATGTGGAGAGGAAACGAAGGTATTTTCTGGAACTATTTATAGTAATCCAGTCATGCTGAACTGATTGTATTTCCTCTTATATTGAAAATGCACAGACAGCTGCATACAAAATACATGTCATCAACTTTCAGCTTTCATCCAATGCAAAAAATAACAGGTAAACATACTCCTAAGTAGACTATAATTTCTTTCTGTTTACACACAGAAACAGAACTTTACTGTGGTCAAACCTTGAAACCAAGAATTTGAACAGATAATCATATATCTCTGTGAAATACATTCACATAAAAGAACTCCTAAAGATTAGGCTCACTTTCTTAAGAACTAAATTTTCACTTTGGTACAATATTTGTTTTCATGAAAACACTTAGACACAAGTAAATTGTGGTCAACATGAAGTTGGTTTTAATTTTTTTAACTAAAAGGAGATGTAAAACATAATTATAACCTGAAGTGTTCCCCACGTGTCTGGAAACTGGCCAAAAGCTATTGGTTTCCATGAGATGTAACTCTTATGAACAACAGAAGTTGAATTTTGAACAGGGATAGCTAATACTTTCTATCATGTCTTGGTAAGATATGCTTTTTCTATCTGTCTACCTCTTCATTTTAAAATTTGTTAGCTTTGGGGCCAAAAGGGCACTCTAATTTACACGGACAAATGAACCTACTAGACTGGCCACCTGAAATTAGTTAGCTCAAAGGTAAATCAAAGACATATTTGGTGCCTCTCCCATTTCTTCTCATGTTCTAAGCCATTAACAGCAGATTTAGCTGCAATGGTTCCATCATACGCAATGTTTAACATCCTGAAATTCCCCTTTGTCAAGAGGGCATGATCATGGAAGATGCTGACACACCTGACTCTATCCTGGTATTTTCTCATTGAAGAAGAATAGCAGGATACAAGAGTTAAATGGTGCTATGAGACCAAACCAGTTATTCAGTCTTTTTTCTGCCTTTTCCTGTTATTTGACTGCTTGAGAATCCTCCCCTTAGAATATATCACAGGAAAAAGTCAAGAACTGTGGAGCTCCACTTCACTTATAAACTCCACATTTATCTATGAATCTTTTCCACTTTTAATACTACACCGAATTTATCTCTGCTGCACACACTTATTTTAATTGAAGCTATTCTTTCAGTTCACTGTTCAGAAAGCAATTAATTGGCAACAGAAAAGAATATACATATGGATTGCTAGAAGTATTTTGTTCAGAAGCAGGTGGTGTACATGCAATAAAGTTTTAGTAGTGTTCCGTAACGATCACTTGCACTGTCTAGTGTTTATTGTGTAAGCAGGGGGGAAAAAGCCAACAGCTGACCCTCCCATGCTAAAATATGGATGGAACTTACAGGGGAAAAAATGGGAACCAGACATTCAGTTTACAATAAAGCAAAATACAACGAAGCCTCCCCCATCCGCAATGCTGCTCCTTCATACTGTATTTATTTGATCTATCTACAAAGTTTACATCTAAAACATCCAAACACTCCCACCCTGACTGTAGCGTGAATTATGCTTGCTAGCAAGAGAACTTCAGGTTTACCGACAAAAATAACTCTACATAAATCCACCTTGAAAAAGTAGGAAGGCCACAGAAACAAGTCCAAGTAAACTCATCCTAAAGGTTTGATGGGAATCTACAAACTGTTCCTGAGCTGCTTCACCGCATCTCTTAGAAAGACTCCCCCATGGTTATCTTCAGGGTGTACAGTAATGTGTACAAATTAAGATGTTTCCATTTAAGAACTAAAATAACTTTTTACTAGTGTATGGGGAGTGTAAGAATATAAAAAACTCTTCCTTGGGATACCTCTTTGTCCATCAAGAGTACAAGCTGAAACTCTTCTGTCTTTCCATAATAAATATGTCAGAAGCAAGGAATATCTAAAGGTAGAGAGGCATTTTAACAAATGGCCAAAGTAAATACACTTCAGGGTATTTCTGCTTCTGCTTGACTAGCATTTCAGCATGTTTCTAAAACAAGTGAGGTCACATTACTTATCCTGTTTACCTGCACATTATGCTTCATAACTAGGTTTTATACACATAATTCAATTTATAATTCAGAGTATGAGTTCTAGTTGGAAGCTATTGTTTTGGAGGGAAGAAAGAAGGACAAGGACCCTGTAACACTTTGTTCTGACCTTCAGATGATTTCTGGAGGTGGTTTATATAGCATTTATCTATTTAGTTATCTTAAATAAGACACTGAAAATCCTGACCTCAGAAACTGTCAGCTTTTTTCAACACCGGTCCTGTTCTTTTGGGTGGTTTCACAGTAATAAAAAGCCTACCAGACATAAAGTAAAAGTAAAAGCAAAAGGCAAAGAATATCCCCGCAGTACCTTAGCTATCACCATCTGCTTGCAGCATGTCAGTATGGCACATGGTTCACTCCTCTCAAAAGGGCAGGATAGACTGGGCTCCTGAAACACTACATCAATCAGCTGGTCCTTAACACTGCAGGTATCACATCAGAGCACTTATGCCACTTAAAGTCACACAGACAGACAACAAAATTAAGTGTTGGTCACTCTCCAGTTGGCAAAGGTAATAGAGAGTCTACATGAGGAAAGCCATCAGTAGTAGAATGGAAATAGCAGGAGTAGAATGGAAATAGAAGATTTAAAACAAGAGCCTCTTACAGAGTTTGTTCATTTGTACCCCATGTTAAGCTGGATCTCCAGAGTCAAGATCAAAAGTGCCTAGACATGTTCTCACCAGAAATGTCTTAACTTCATAATTCATTCCCTGCACAAGAAGTTCATTGACTTTAGCTACAGAATGTAAGCAAACAGATGGCTTATGCTGCCAGGAATGTGCTGAAGACTTAAAGAAATATAAACGCAGAGGATTCAGAAGTTTCACTGGACCCAAGGGAAAGGGTAGGAAAAAAGAGAGAAAGGAAGAAGTAGACAAGACCACTTACAGGTATCACACCTTCTGAAATAAGAACACAAAAGAATAACACAGACATCCTTCGATTTATATCTGATTCATCAAATAGAAAAGAAAACATTTCTTGCTCAAGAGTATCTGTTACGAAGGTCAGTACGCAAGATGTGCAGCTGAAAGACACCTGCTGACATTAAGCAGGTATGAGCCTGTACTGCTTTTATTGCAGCAAAAGATATAATAAGAAATTGAGGGGGAGGGAGTGTTTGAAAAAGAAAAAAAAAAAAGCTTTGCCTTTTTGTTTTAAAACAGAAGACTGCAAAAAACCCCAAACATTGCAAAATTAGCTCAGGAGTATAAGGATAAAGACAAGACAAACACTATTGGACTATGGCCCTGAATAAATTTAAACCAACTTCCATAGCAGTACAGAGTGCTACAGGTTTTTAAAAAAGCAATATGCAAGAAAATTTAATATGCAGGAACATTTAATCTAAAGTTCTCAATGACTTCTTATAGTCAAACTTGCAATCAGAATGTGCTGGACAGCTTTTACTGTACTACAGAGTTTTACTTTTTTACTTTAAAGTTTTACTTTACCTAGTTGATCAAGGGAAGCCAGTCAATGTAATCCTTTTGGATTTCAGAAAAGCCTTCAATACTCTCTCTCACAGGATCCTTCTGGAGAAAATGTCCAGCATTAAGCTGGATAAACACATCATGCAATGTGTGAGCAGCTGGCTCAGGGGTCAGGCACAAAGGGTTACAGCGAAGGGGGTGACATCAGACTGGTGACCAGTCACTAGTGGGGTTCTGCAGGGCTTCATCCTCAGCCCTGTGCTCTTCTGCATCTTTATTAAAGACTTGGACACAAGACTTGAAAGGATACTAAGCAAGTTCACAGACAGTACAAAAGTGGGAGGAGCTGTTGGCCCCTCAAAGGCAGGGAGGCCCTGCAGAGAGACCTCAACAAATTACAGAACAGGGCAGTCACAAACAGTATGAAATTCAATGAAGGAAAGTGTCAGATTCTGCACCTGAGATGGGGCAACGCTGGATGTACGGACAGACTGGGGAATGAGAGGCTGAAGAGAAGTGTTCTTAAAAGGGACCTGGGGGTCTTGGCCGACAGAAAGTTGAAAATGAGTCAGCAGTGCCCTGGCAGCCAGGAGGGCCAACCCTGTCCTGGGGGCATCAGGCACAGCATCGCCAGCCAGGCAAGGGAGGGCATTGTCCCGCTCTGCTCTCCACTGGGGCGGCCTCACCTCGAGTGCTGGGGGCAGTTTTGGGTGCCACAACGTAAGAAAGACCTTAAGCTGTTAGAGAGTGCCCAAAGGAGGGCAACAAAGATTGTGAAGAGCTTTGCAGGGAAGCCATACGAGCAGTGGCTGAGGTCACTTGGTCTGTTCAGCCTGGAGGAGACTGAGGGGAGACCTCATTGCAGTTACAACTTCCTTGTGAGGCAAAAAGAAGGGGTAGGCACTGATCTCTTCTCTGTGGTGACCAGAGACAGGACCCGAGGGAATGGCCTGAAGTTGTGTCAGGGGAGGTTTAGGTTGGATATGAGGAAAAGGTTCTTCACCCAGAGGGTGGTTGGGCACTGGAACAGGCTCCCCAGGGAAGTGGTCACAGCACCAAGCCTGACAGAGTTCAACAAGCGTTCGGACAACGCTCTCAAGCACATGGTGCGACTCTGCAGGACCAGGAGTTGGACTTGATCTTTGTGGCTCTCTTCCAACTCAGCATATCCTGTGATACTACTATTTTACACAGAACAAGATCCCATTTCTTTTACCAGCCAGCACTGTCAGCCCCCTGGGAGGGCCAGGAGCCCGTGCCCACTGGATCACAAAGCCTGCAGAAGGAATATGCACAAACAAAATGCACCCTCTTCCGCCAAACAGCTGTGTCTGCAACACACTGTCCAGCAACAAAGTGGGGCTTTTTAAAATCAAATTTTGACAGCTAATGAATGCATTCACAGCTGTGACGAGCTGAATATCACCCAAAAGTATGATGCTCAATTATTTTGCTCCCTTCTTTGTTTCAAATGTTTCTTAATACTCCTGAAAAGGTACTTTAGTGCAATAGCAAAGAGTTGCAAGTATAGAATTTGACTGCTGTTTATGCTACTTTAAATGAAAAGCATATTATAACAGAGCATGACTCATTATCTTCACACAGTATGCATATTTTGCTATCAACAAGACTAGAATGGGTAGGAGGCCTACAAAGGCATACTTGAAACAATAATCTAAGAAAGCAGCTGTCTTAGAAGACATAAAATGCATTAGGAATCTAAATTCATTAGCTGTCACTTCTGTACCAGTGTCCTGGATCTGATGGGGAAGCAGCTTAAGTCATGTCTTCCTCCTATCTCCCACTGCATGTTTCAGCCAAAATGGGCACATTCCCCTTGTTTTAATTTCCAGGGAAAAGGAGAGCAGATCCTGCTTTTACAGCCACACTCTAAACCAGCCCACTCAAGAAACAATGGATCTGAGATCTGGTCCCTTTAGTCTGATGATATTCAGACACCTGGCCCCCACAGCAAGCTCTCTCAGTCAGCTACACTTTAATTTCCTTGGGAACCTTTCTCCCCTTTCTTTTGAAGCTGGACCTGGTTCACCCAAAAAGGAAAGGTTGCCTGGGACAGAGGTAAAACAAATCAAAACAAGTCTGAGCCTGATACCTAGAAGCTGGCAACATATTCTGTCTCTTTGTGCTGTTTTGTTTTTTAAAAGCTTTAGTCATTTCATTTTAAGAAATAAAAAGCCACCACACACATGGGCTAGGGAGCAGAGATCAGTATTCCCATTTTCTTACTCACAGGCCCCTTGAAGTTCAATGACTCATGCAGTACCAGAGAAGCTCCTATGTCTTGCATGACTGAAGTAGATCCACTGTGCAGCCAATATAAACAGTGGCAGTCCTCTCACTGGACTTTTAGACTTTGATGCTGGAAGATGTGCATCTGACAGCACTAAGCCTATGCAGAACTCCAGTTGAGGTGTCCTGCTTCTCTGATGAATGCTTGAATAAGCACAAATACACACCAAACATATTTCAAGAAGAACATGCTGTAACTTCAGCTTTCGGTTTTGAATCAAGTGGACAGATGTGCTTGAAGGTATGGTGCTTTAATCAGGCACTTCAGGTCCAGAGCATACCAAGAATTCAAGCTTATTGCTGGTCTCTGCTTTTTCCAGTAGGTCATTTTGGGAAAATATGCTCTGAATAGATTTTGTAAACTAAATTTCAGAGATTCTTAATTCTACTTCCTGGTTCACTCTTTCTTATTTTTTAAAAACACAACACATGAGTTGAAAACTACTACTTGTTCTCTACTGGGCCTCACCTTTGGATTGCTCAGTGGTAAATAGAAGTAAACCTTTGTAAGAGCTGGTATATCCAACTGAAGTTTATATTCAACTGGAGTCAGTGTTTAGATCTAATGAAAGATCTTTGTGCATCTTTTTGTAAGTGTTGACATAACTTGTGAGTTAGTAAAAGAAAACAGTTCTAACAAAAAAATATCCTCTCCACAAGTCTGCCTCCTAATGAAGGGTGCATTGGTATGTGTATTTAATATCCATCTTTTAAAGATAATATTGACTGCTTTCTGCTACAATAGCTTTTCTAATGTTTTTGTAAATCAAATCTTCCGTAGTCCTGCCCTTCTGCAAGACCTCAGGATGAAATAATTCACAAGAAATCATGTAGGCAAATTCCCATTGAAAAATAAAATGGCAAAGAAATGGCCATAAAGTTCCATTCTGTCCCTCTCAAAAAAACCCTGGAGTTTCATACCAACTGCTGAAATAAGGACAAAAATTAATCCCATGGGTTTTAAATTGTTGCTCTTCCTTATTCACGTGGGAGTAGAAAAATTATGAGCTTAAATTCTGAACAACTGCAGTATACTGCTGGTCCAGACAGAGCTCAGCAAAAAGATTTAGAATTACGCAGTCTAACAGCAAGAATCTTTTTTTGGTTTGCTTTGTTTTGTTCCAGGAAAGGTTTGTGACTTTGGATCATTTTAAGGAAGCTTGCCCAATTTAACTGAAAAAAATTGTATATTGCACATGGCAGTTAAAGGCTCAAAACCCTCATCTTTAATCTGGGGGTAACTGAAAGAGAAAAACAAACAAACAAAAACCACAAAAAAAACCCACAGCGAACCAAACCACCAAAACAAATGAGCCTCGCCACTGACAACTCAATACTTCCACTTGCGAGAGATCTCCCTACAGTTTGTACTTGTATTCTTATAGACAAAATACCAAATCCATATCCACCTAACCCATATTTCCCTAAATTCACCTGGACACCCTGACAAAAACAAGAAGGAAATGAAGAGACTGTATACATCTGCTGAATGAATTTGAAGTCCCACATTTATCTCAACTGCTGGGAAGAGAAAAGAGAGAGAAACACACTGTACCAATATTCTGAGTTAAACCAATTTAAGCTGTCAAATGATTTTCTGCCCATTATAATTTCTGCCCTATACACAGTTTTTGTAGCGAATAACCATGTGTAAATTGAGGAAGCAATATACAGAATTAAGACTGGGATTGCATCCTGTAGTGTAGATGGGTAACTACTAACAGCAAGGTGTGTGCTAACAGATAAACAAACTGCACAAATGAAGCAGCCCACTACTTCTAAGGGGTATTTGTAGTCTTCTTTATTTTTTACTGTCATGTAGGATATTCCCATGACAATGGAAATAGCACTAATTTACTAAAATTAGTGGAAATTTCCTAAAATATATAAAAAGCACAAAGCTAAATGATCATGTCAGAAAATAATGATTACTGCATAATTTCCCCAGCAAGCCATGGTCAATGCTGTGAGGAAATGGTTCTTTTTGACTGAAGGAAGAGAGTAAATTTCATTGTTGTCCACACAACCCTCATTTGTGGAGAAAAGCACTATATAAAAGCTGAAGATCATTCAGCTCTGTGAGCAGAGATCAGAAAGCACGTTATATCTTTGGCAACCTTCAAAAACGTGTTGTGGCAAAACCAGATGAAATAGCACTGAAATGCAAAACAACTGAATAGATAAATCCCCTAAATCCTTTAATTTATTTGTCCTGACTGAAAGGTACTCAACTAGTATATGAAGAAGGAGCAGCTAAAGAAAAACACCTCTTAATGCACAAGGTGACAAGCCGTCTTTCATTTTATAAGGAAAAGGCTTACACTTATGGTACTATTTCACGTCGAGGCCTATGACATGACTGATTTGAAGCACTTGTAAAACACAGAACATAACCTTCTTGAGTTTCTTTATAATATCTAATTAAAAATAAACAAGGCAGTGTATCTTTGGAAAAGTAATTTTTCTTCTTCCACTGAAAAAAAAAAGTACAAAAACATTTATTTGCCAGAGATAGGGAGGGGTGTGTGTAAAATCAGTTCAACAAAACATTTCCTTCCGAGAAAATTAACACTGATTAACATCTGTAGAAGTCTGAATGACTCCAACCAGACAGGCAGTGATTGCATGGGCTAATAACTAGGGCTCTCTTTGCAAGGAATGATCATATAACTGTGCTGTAAATTGCTGAAAGAGGGACTTCAACCTGAATTTATCACTTGCCAGAAAAGCAACTTGTGCTCCTGCAACACGTTTTTCACCTCCTGTTTTTCAGTTAGCTCTAGCTGTAAGTCCACTGTATATAGGTAAATCAGACTTGCCCTAAAAATACATTCTCATATCCTGAACTATTTTCTTTGCATCATAAAGCAAATAAACTTTTAATTCTAAAAGTGATTTAATGACCAGCGTATTCTGGGAATCAAAGTTTAAAACCAGCATTTGAAAATCCATATTTTTATACTATCTTTTACTGTTTTTACTCTGTATTTAGTCTTTTTTTACTCTGTACTGCTGCTCAATAAGCAATAGGTATTTTCCTTTCTTACATTTCAACTTCAAATTGCTTTAAGAATGCTATATGGGCCAATAGACAATGGCACTGCTACTAGAGAGTGAACTTCTATATATGGGAGCAAAACTGTCAGAACCCAGGTGTCAAAAGTGATCACCCTCCTAATAAGAAAGGTTAAAGAATACAATCTCAACTGTGTAAACACCCCCTTGTAGACCAGTCATGTCCAAAAAATGTCTTCGTCTTTTCTGAGAAAAAATTTCTAGTGAAAAAAGGATTTTCCTACTTAAGCATATTCTACTTCCATCAGTATTTGCAAAAATTAAAAGCAGTAGGACCAAACCTCTGAGAAGCCCTTTGGAGACCTGGATTGTAGAAAGTGACTATTATACATCAAGTCTGAAGGCAGTTAATATGAAAAACAGGAGTGCAACTCCAACCAATATTTTCTTAGAGGGCTGGCAGCAAACTGCCAGATGCATGTGTGACCTCAAAACAACCTTTTGCCAGATGCCTCTTTAACCTTTTACAATTACATCAACTTCTAAAAAGACTGCTACATTTTACCATTTTCTTCCTTTGGTTATGCAAATTAAGAAGATGTGCTTAATAGACAGATTGACAGTGTTTGGTTCTGTGCATTTTTGTCTCTTAAAGCCCCAAAATAAAGCTGTCTGATACAGCAGCACATAATTCTTTCTTGCCAGCATTAAAACAAGTTAAACAAGAAGTCTTCATCTTCTTTCTTTTCTCCTCCCTTGAGTCCATGGTCAAAACCAGGTAACTTCTGGAGACAGTTGTAAGTTAAGGGGCCAAGACAATATTCAGCCAAAGCAAACAATAAATCACTTTAAATACTATTTACCATTTTAAAATAAATAACCTTTTCTATCACAAAAAGTATGCTATACATCTTACGTTACAATCAACAGAAGCCAACACAACCATTCACAATATTCAGATTCAAAACTGGCTTGTATGCTAATATTTTGACAAGGGCATTTTCTGCAAATGTAAAAATAATCAAATTCATAGCATGAAAGCATCATGAATATGTTTCAGGGGCTCAAGCCCTAGAAAGCAAAAGGAAGAGAAATTATGAGGGATGAAAAGTAAGTAGGTCACGTATACTAAAATGTTAAATATACTAACATCTGATTTGTGGCTGAGAGAACTGTTTTTAAAATCTAGAGGTGTACAAGTAAATGAAGAAATGCAGTCATTTGTCAACAAAAACATACTTTGATGAGGCATTAAAAAGAAAGATTCCTTCTGCTGTATTGAATCCAAGAGGGAAAAAAAAAAAGCATTTCCTTTAAGAAATATAACTCCTTATACAGCAAAACAATGAATTTCAGTTGTTCTGTAACCCAGATCCTTTAATCTGCATAAGAGATGCTGACTGAGTTCACTCAACCAAATCACTACTGGCTTTCAGAATACAATCAACACATGCTTTTCAACAGTATTAATATAGCATGAAGCTTGTGCTCCTAATTATTCATGTTTTTGCATTCTGTTTTTTCCCCCTGCTGTAAAATATGCAAATTTACTTCTTTGTGTTATTTAGGTCCCACATGGGCCTCAACAGATCTGTTTGGAACGAATTACAAGCCAACATCTAGATACATGCTGTCAACATTTCAAGCTTCATTGTTTTTATTAGGTTGGAATGTCATTATAGATTTGATATTAGGCTTTAAAAAGCTTTTTATAAATCTCTTGAAAACCTACAGTCTAATCAAATGGTGCACTGATAATTACTACTACTGCACTTTTGTGTGTGAAAGGGGGAGAGCAAAGCCCTCCTCCGAGCCCTGAATCCGAGGGAAATCCCCATCTAGCGGCACCACTGAAAACCGCAGGTTGTTTTTGTGCAAAATTAGTCCCAAAGAGGATTAGTTTGACTGCATCACTGAATGAAGTGGAGACATTACCTCCTTATGCAACTAAGGATCGGTAACAGGAGAGGACTGTTTCTTCTGAATTCCTCCTCCTCCCTTTTCAGTCAACTCTGGCTGCAAAATTCAATGCCCAGATGAGCTACTGTGGTTTTTCAGTATAAAAACCATAAAGCAGCATTTCAGGAAACAGGTCACTTAAAAAACTGTAACTTCTTAGCGAGCATCAAAAGTGTTCCCTTACAGTGGAAGAGGCTGATATGTCTAAAATATTCTTTAGATAAAATATATTAAAAGATATCCCCAAATCTCAGATTATTATGAAGTTAGTATAAGTATTTTAACCTCGGAACCCATAAAAAAACATTACCTTGGTTACTCGAAAACTACAAGGTTGGAAATAACTACACAAGCACTTCCTGTTACATAAAAAAATAGGTAAGGTAAGTCCATTGATGCAGAAAATGAAAGGACATTGAGACACTGCTTTTTTCCAACTGGCACAACGCCTTGTACGTTTCTTTAATGTAACAGTATATTTTAAAACACTGCAGCAGCCCAACCTTCCTTACTAGCACCACTAAAAGCTCCTTAAATATTAATGAAAAAGAAATGTAGAGATTTTCAGGGACTTACTACACATTACTACTAACTCCTAAAGAACAAACAGCAGCAATAACACTATGATTTTACAAATCTTTTGATGCATTTAATCTTTGAGGTGTGTATGCAGAGGGAAGAAAGCAGAGAAGTATTTGATTTGCAGTAATGAACTAGTATGGGGGTAGTCCTTTGCTTCAGGAATATCAGTATATTAAATTTCCCTTTCCTAACAGATTCACTCCAGAAAATTTATACATATATACATTTCTCTCAGAGGCAAATATTTAAGGAGTTCTTGAAAATATATGTAGAGATCTGTACTACTAAGATCAATACAGCAACAGTAAGGATCCTACTGTAAGACCTTTTTACATGTTGGGCAACAGTGGGGGTGTTCCTTAATTCAAATATGCACTTTATCCAAAGTGCCCCAAAAAACTATCTGCATGCAGAGTAAATTCATGGCAAAACAGAAACTGCAATTTGGAGAGGACCAAGTATGTGTAAAATTGTTCCTTGGAAAACCAGTCCAGATTTCCAGAACTAAAGGCTGACTTGGGCTGATTATTTTACTTTTTTGTATCTTCAGCACAGAAGATTTCCCATTTGTTAAAGATATTCTTCTGCAGTATAACTGCAGTTAACAAAGGCAAACATTCATCTGGATGTAAATCGTACTTTTCACAGTTTCACTGATGAGTGAGCATACTCCTGCCTACAGATGAGGATGATCCTGTAGGAAGGAATTATAATACTGATTTAACTCAACAGTATAGATACTGAATACATCAGAGGAAGGTTCAAGTGCCTCATTTAAGATAAAACCAAAGTTCAAATGCATTGCTGAGATTAAACTTTTTAAAAGAGTAAGTCATACCTGACCACCAAAATTTTAAGATAATAATATCTGCTATCATCCACCATAATTTATCAAACTCCTTGTGTATTCTTTTTGCAGCCCATTATGTTCCTCACTTTGCCACAGCAGGTTGTAATGATGAATTCAACAACGTCCCACTTCTCACAAAAATTTCCCAAATTTTCTGCCTTTCAACTGATATTAGTACCAGTTCTCTAGTACATTTTTAATAAGGAAGAAATAATTGCCTTATACTGTATTTCATCTCACATTTCATCACACCTCCTTTTCTGTGAAGTTTTAGATGCTGGTGCAAGCCTGGACACATTTGCTCTGTAAAGTTTCTTCTCTTCAGACATCATCATTGAAACAGAAGGGACACTGGTTAATTGAACAAATCCAAGAGTCACTTAAATACCACAGATCCTTCTATGTATTTGGAACAGATTTCAAAACATTTAATTTCTTATGTCTATGACTATTTTCTACTGAGAGGAAACTTAATAGGCAAAAATCATGTTTGCTTCAATAGTAGGAAACATTAACAAATAAGCATTAATCCAAAATTTGCTCATAAATTCTAGATGGCCTTCCTAGATGGATCTAAGAAGGCACAATAGAAAGAATGGAGATTCGCAGTGCAGAAGTGTATATTCATTACAAAATTCCTGGCAAACTACCTTATCACGGCCATAGCCTCCCTATGTCTGTGACAGTCACTTTGATGAGAATCCTGTGCCTGTTCACTTTTCCTTAAGTACTTACTCGTTGAATAACTCTACAACAAAACTGCTGAATCTCAGAAAACAACCTTTGGGTGACGCTTTAGTGCTCCCTCTAAGTACCAATACTCCCTACCACTTGTTAAGAGGTCTGCTCCTGAGGCTGAGAGCAGAGCTCTGAAATGACAGCCATTGGCCAGTATTGAAAACCCACGTTAATTTACATCTAAAAAAAAATGAAAGAGAAAGCTGTCCTAAGTTCAGGGAAGAAATAGAAGTTAAATATATTTAAAAATCAGATTTGTCAGCACCTGCGACTGAGCTGCTTCTCCAAACCATTTACTCCATTCCAATACACAGCATAAAAAGATCCCCGAGAGAAAACCAAACAAAACCCAACAACTCTTAAATCCATGGAATGGATTGGCCTTTAAAACACAGGTCAAAAGTAAACAAACCCTTGAACTCAGGCATGGTCAAAGGATCAGACCAAGAGTTCCTCAGAGAACTGTGCTGCCTCCAGACATAGTGAGAGACAACACAACCATCCTGGCTGTCCAGCCCCGAGCGCACCACCGGGCTCGGCAGCCCCTTCCCAGTGCTGGGCTTTGGCTCCCTGTGCCCACGGCCAGCACAGATGGCGCAGCCTGAGCACATCCATCAGAGGCCAGGCAAAGACCTGCGGGAGAAGCCTCATTTCTTGGTCCTCGCCAAAAGCGCCCTGCAGGGATGCCTGGGAACCTGGGTGACCAAAACCCTCTGACCCGACTTCCTGGCCTGGCCTCAGATGTGCCTAATCCCTGCAGACCTGTCTGGCAGTCATGGTGTCGGCTGCCCCCCGTCACTGTCCCCAGACGTGCTGTGGTGTCCTTGCTCAGGCAGCACGGAACTGCACCACTCCTCAGCGAGGTCTCTGCCCGAGCCCCTGCACTCCTGGCACCCTCGCTCGGCTGCAGGCTCACCTGCCTAGCAGAGCCACCAGCAGTTGCTGCTCCCTCACACTGGCTTACTACAATTTGGTCTGGAAAAGTTAACAAGACTCTGCACATTGGGCTGTTAAACTAAACCTGAAAGCAAAATTAACTTCTCTCAGTCCTTTTGGAAGAGGACAAACAGAACAATATTCTAATTGATTTTAGTTATTTATGTGATTTTTTTTAATGATGAGGCTGATGAGACACTGGAATAGGCTGCCTAGAAAAGTCATGTTTGAAGTCAGGCTGCACAGAGCTTTGAACAACAAGATTTACTGAAAGATGTTCACGCCCATGGAGGCAGGTTGGACTAAATGATCTTCAAAGGTGCCTTCCAACCCAAACCATTCTATGATTCTACGATCTTTCCGTTGCTTCAAGCAAAAACACTCACCACCCACCCCAGTGGAACCATCAGCACCACAGGGATGTTTGCAGAGTTTCTGACTGTCTTGCCAAACACATATGAGAAGCAGCATTGCTGTCTCAGATTCTCAATTCCTGATCTTAGACTGAGATTAGAACTACAAGACACTTGGATGTTTGAGACTGATGGGAGATTTTTAGCTGTGTGCCAAACCACATTAAACCTGTGTTTTGCTCCATGGCTAGCAACAGTAGGAATGAATGGTAGGTTGGAATTTATGTTATATTACGAGAGCCACAAAACATGAGAAATTCCCTAAGAACTACTACTCTCCAAGATTCCCAAGCTAAGTGAAAATTACTTGTTTTTCTTAATTCTGGCCTTCAGAATGTTAACATTAAAAACAATTTGTGACGATCAGGAAAACCTCTGAAACATTCTTCCACATCTCTGCATTTGATTCACTCATCAAAACCAACTGCATGTGTTATGCCTATTTCATAAGCCTCTTTTCCCTCTTCAGAGTAATAGTTCTGCTTGTTACAGAACAAGCACCATTTTTACAGCTTCATGAAGAGATAAGATGACCAGTATCCAGAAAATAAGTGAACTGGTAGTTAGACATAAAAATGCTTTAGTTTCTGGTAGGAAATTATATTTTGTATTTATTTTGTAGAGAGGGAATTACAAATTATTTTTTCTTGACTCCCACACATGCAATATTTGCCCCAAAATCTAAAATAGAGAATTTCTTTCAGCTACCAGGCTGCAAAGTTGGTTTTGTTGATTCTGCTGTTTTTAGAAGCCACCTTTCTAGGCAGACATTGAATTCCCAAATGCATTGAGACAAGGAAAGGTAGATTCCAAATATAACAATTTATAACAGGACTTGGAGAAGTTATGAAAAAAAAAGAAAAAAAATTATCGTCATGATTTGACAGGGCAATAGTTGTGATGGAGCTTTCTCAGAAAAGCATTGAATTTTCTTCTCTCTTTTTCAAGTATCAACTGATACAGAAATATTCCTCCCATGTGCACAGGATATTGGTGAACTAGGCTTTTTGTTCTTATATGCTCTGAATGAAAGACTGGGTTTAAGAACCAACTTAAAAGATAAGAAATTAAATTCTCACTCCCTCCGAGAGTGTTCACTGCCTACAATAGTGTTCACACTAATGGTCCTAGAAATCTACTGCTGAGATATGTTAAAGATCTTTACTATTGGATTTCCAGAATATTTTATACCAGTTTAGAAAAGCTTCAGAACATTCCATCTGAGTAACAAAATAGTTACTAACAGAATGGCTAAGTGATGGGGTTTGGGGTTTGTTTTTTTTTTTTCCACTGACACTATTCCTGGACAAAAACACCCCTTCCAAATAAATATCTACCTAAGTCCTGACGCACAAATCTGCAACTACATTTGTCTTGCAAGACAGTAATATGCTCCACTGATAAGGCTGATGGCAGCTCTTCTGCCTAGTACAGACCATTTCATTGCAGACTGCTAAATTAACTTCTGTCTGAGCAAAAAAATAGTAATAAATTAAAAAAAGACTCAAACAAAATTGATCGTTCTTGAGATTATATTTAACAGATTAATCTTATGTGAATTTGTGTGAACAAAGTTTAAATAGTCACTGACAGCACTTCAGGAAAAAGGAATGAAGCTAAATTGAATGCAGAATCAGGACCAGCAACTGTGGGACATAGCAACATTTGGGTGCAGAATTCCGCCTATTACAGAAACTGAAATGCTAAATGGTCTCCAGACTTTTTGGGGATGATGATGTGTCTCCTTTGACCCTTCCACAAAGCAAACGCTGGAGTGACTTGATGTAGCCATCAAAACTGGTGCAGGTGAACAGAATCTAGTGGAAGCCAGCCGTTAAGCATGACAACACAGTCACAGATGTGAAACAGATTTGTTTTAATGGAGAACTTTTGCCAAAAATCTAAGTTCTCCTCAGAAAGAGCTCCAATAGTCTCTTGCACTGTTAGACTTCGATAATCTAGAGGCTTTTGTGACTTGAAAATGCTCAAGAAGAAGTAACATTTAAACAGAGAAACACTGTAAGATTCCTGATAAGAACGAGTCAGTAAATCAGAGCAGCAGAAGCTGAATATTGATGATGACAGATCCACAAAGAGGAAAACAGATTGTCAAAAGAGAAAAGGAAAAGATCAGTTTCAGCATAACAACAATAATTTTTTTTCTCTTCTGCATACTTAAGCCAACCTGCAAAACTGTGAAAGAGCTAGATCAAAGTTCAAAATTTAGTCAATTCACAGGTGTGTATACTTCAGATTAGTTTTTGAATAACAAGAAGACTTTGAAAACCCTAAACTGCTTAATTTTTATCAAACTAAGAGTCAAATTCTGAGACACAACATCTACATTCACCATGACCAGAAATGCATAGGTACTTCTTGGCTTCTAATATAAAAAGTCTGAGGGTAAAATGGAAAGGAAGGAACCTGAATAAAAGCCAGTCCTTTAACAACTGCAATAAGATATTCCCTTCCCACAACTCCAATCATAAAGCTAGAAGCCTAAACTTTGACCTTTCTTGTTTTGTAAGGATGTAACTTCTCCCCAGTCACAGCATGAAGGGCAGACAAGACACATTTTCAGCGCTCCTGAATATGAGTTCAGACCCATGTAAATAAAACTTCAGCTATTTAGTCCAAATGAGCAGACTAGGAAAATTAACTTCATCAGGAAAAGTAAGAATACTGAACAATTTTTATCATGGCTTCTCTTAACATTTCATTTAGTCTAAGCATCTCAAAGAAACTTCACAATCAAAATTTTAAAGATGAAAGAATTGCTTTATACAGAAGCACCACTTACCCACAATAACAAATCCATCTGCTTCTCTCTCTGGCACTGTAACCTTCTTTGAATCTTGACTTTTTCGGAAAAAGCTGAACATAGTCTCTTTGGGTTCTTTTTGTCTTTTAAGGTGTTCTCTAAAATGAAGACAAAACATGTTAAATAAATATATGATAACAGAACTTACAATAAATTCACATAACAGACCATAGGTGTGTAGTAAGGCCACATACCTAATACTACAGCTAATCTTTATTATGCAATTTGAAATATTAGGCATTTGTGTGTCAGACAGATTACCTTGTTGATGTAGCAATTTACTTCAGCAGGCAAGAGGAGAGTGAAGTACAAAAGGGTTTTTATACAAAGTTATGAATAGAGTGGAATCATTAAAAAAAAACCCCAAAACCTTCAACTTTTCTAAATGAAAATTAAAGAAGAAAACTCCTTTCAGCATTTATCCATATGGAAACATCCTTTCAGCATGTTTCCATATTTTTCTGCTACTCTGTATTGTTATTCAACAAACTTTCTCTTCAAAGATAGTGTTAACTATTTTCAGTTTCCCAGTTTGCAATCTTAAAGACAGCCTAACAGTTGAGTACATTTGATTAACAGTTACCAATGATTTCCTTAAAAGAAACAGCAGCAAAATCATTTGTAGCAATTTTTTTGCCACAGTAGTTCCCTAGAAGAATCTTTGAAGGCAGCTAAGAACCCCACTGCTAGAACAAAACAAGGAAACAATTGGGATAAAAACATGGACTGCAAAAGAAAATGCTCAGTATCTCCTCTCTCAGGATTGGAAGATGACATAGAAGCAATTCTGAGTAACTTAAATAGGACAAAGTCATACTAAAAACCCATGAAGGGACCCACGAGGGTCCCTTGAAGCCTGAACTTGGATCCCTGGGCAACACCAACCTACAGAGCAGGCTGTGGTCTGGCTGAAACACATTATGTGCTGGACACAAAGAAGAAGGTTTAAATAAAGGCATGAGAAGATCTTCTCTACTAAAATACCCATCTAAAATTGGGAAAAGTGGAATAATGTAATTTCAACTTTGAAGCAGAGTTTGAAGAGCAGAATCCTGATTTATTTTGCAGACATCAACATGTTAAGGAGAAGGGACTGACAAACCAACAGCAACATCTAAAATACACCTCCAACAGAGGAAAGGACTCCAGGGTAAAGAATTAAAGAGGTATACAGTGTCAAGTTTCAGTAACATTATTTCACACTAAATTTAACAAAGAAGAATCTTTAGAATGTGGGAAAGAGTGAAGAGTGCTACTGTGAAATGTGCAGATTTAAAAAAAAAAAACAACCAAAAAAAGAAGAACTACAAAGATAAAAATCCTGGATTAACTATTTGCTGGAATTCTTCACTCCCCACCCAAATATTCATAAACAAGACTTTGTTTTGCCCTGGCCAGGGACCTATGGCAACTCAGTACGGACTATTCATATAAACTGCCTAAAATTCTGCTGCTACAAGCGATCACACACTCCGGAAAGTCCTGTATGAAGTGTAAGCTCTGGCTTTCAGGAACAGTGTATAAATAGATCATGGCAAAAGCAGCAACTATTCAAACTGTGGCATGATACCTGAGACTTGAAGACTGAATACCCCATAGCCTGGCCAGCTACTGCTTGCTTATGCTGACACAGTGCAACTTCTAGCCACCAAATAACCTACACTAATGTACACAAGAACAGAACAAACCATTCTGTGATCCAATCCCAGGAATACAGTAATTTTTAAAAAATGTTATTTAACTGCACTTTATTCCTTTTTGCTTGTTTTCCTACCTTAGAGCAAGAGAAATACTGATATTTCCAGTTCCATGGAGATTACACAGTAGAAACTCCTAATTATCTCATTTATTCCTTACCTTCCCCCACACCCAGGCTCAACACATGGCGCCAGCAGCATATTCCTTTTTCAGCCCTCAGGGAATAAGTCTTCTCCTGCTACCAATTAGGGTTGTCAGTCCCATAGCTCAAGTGGTAAAAACCTGTGCTGTAATGCTCAAGAGTCAGGTTTCTGCTCCAGTGATGTATGAAGGAGAGGCAGTTGTGGAACAGTTTAAAATGCAATTTTACCTTCATCCTAAGTGTGCACCAACAAGAAGCAAAATCAACTTGATGTGCAAAATCTTACAGATAGCTTTGGTAAAGGCTCAGATTCCAGTCAGTCGCTTGAGGTGCCAGAGCTGCAGTTGCTCCAATCACATTTTTTTCTCTTTTGAGATCTGCGTTAGTGTACAGTTTTCAGCTCTATCACATAATGTCCCCCTTCTCTTCTTTCTTGCACAAAGAAAAGCATCTTAATCAGTATATACATGGCACAAAAGACTTGTATAGGGAACCATGCACTTTTAGTCTTTAAAATCCTGCATACTTAACATACCTAAAATTCACTGTTTAAAAGACAATAGGCATTTAAATTCAGAGTAAATTAGCAATCAGGACAATTTGATCTAGCCAAATTAATGTTAGAAGCACTTTCACGTACTAGATTTTTTTACTTTCATTGACAGTATCCCAGTCTTTTCTAAAACCCACAGAATTCATCTTATCTACATACATAAGTGTTGATCTTTATTTTGGAATTTTCAGTTTCTGAAGTAGCTTAATTCCACTGCCAGCAGTATTTCTCTAACAGAAAACAAACCAAAAAACCAGAACCAAACCAAATCAAAATCAAAACCCACATATCGGTTTGCTTGAAGCACAAAACCAAACAAAATTAACAAAAGTATGCCCTAAGCTCAGGCCTCAAGTCCTTATGCTGTTAAAATCACCAGTCCAGCACTAAGAAAATAGTACGTGCTGTATTTTATTACAGTGAATGTGGGGAGGCGGTATAAAAACCACATATTAAAAAGACTAATATGTTTAGTGAGGCTGTTTCCTTCTCTAGGAACCTCTTAGAAACAAAAATTGTGCTTGTAGATCTCAGGTCTTTGTAAGGTATGTGGAAGAAAGAGTACACCAACCACTACTTTCAGCATTTTGGTAGCATTGTTGAACACACTATTAAGTATAAACTGAAAAACAAAGAATGACTAAAAAAACAGAGAGGGGGCACAGAAACAAAAATTAGAGCTACATACAGTACAGCATAGGTAAGGGAAAGACTGCACACAGGCAATGCAGGGGCATTTGTGATTTTTGCTCTTTTAAGAATCTTATCAACTCTGCTACTTCAAAAGTAAACATAAATCTCCCCAGCAACGGGAAATGCAACCACTAAATTTCTTTAATCACATGTTTAAAACAGAACAAAGCCCCTATCCAACAAAGAAACACAGAGCTGAATGGAAACACTCGTGCTCTTGAAGATAAGGACACAGTTTAAGCACTTGCAGAATCAGGCTGCAGTTTTACTACTTGTAGATAAGATGAGATTTCAGGTAACGAAAGCTCGGAACAACCAGTTTCATACAAGCTTCATTTCAGCGTAAAAATTAAATTTGAAGTTTGGGGACCTGGATGCATGGTCACACAGACTTGAGAAAAAAAGCACTTAGTTGTGGGTTTTTTTTAAAGCTGTCAGCACAAAATCACAGAAAATACACCCACTATTCAGAGATAGTACCACATTCCTGCAGTCATTTCTCCTATATAGCACAGCACTTTTCCCTTCCAGATGGGATTAATTTTATTTCCATAGGAGACCTGAAATTGAATTCACTGCCTAAAGATAAAAATCTCCCTTGGTAGGAATATGCAATTCCCTTCCTCCTCATGTTTCTCTCTCACAAAAAAAAGTGAACACAATCGCTGATAGTTAAGAATAATGCTTTTGGCACGGCTTCAGTCATTAGCAAATAAGCTCTGAGCTACAGCAATTCTGTGAGGCTGCAAAAAATATTTTGTCTTTCTGTGAGGCTCTGAGAACATATGTAGCACTGGACAAAGATGAGTTACAGAGCTGCACAAAGGGGTTAATTTATTCCTCCTGCATTTTGTCAGTCTCTTTTGACAAGAACTATGGGCGACCTTTGAGCCAAAACAATATGTTAAATCCAATAAATTTTTTCTATGCAACAAGGATCTTGGTATATTTACCATTACTTTTCAGCCTTTCCTGAATGTTCACAATACTGGAGGAGAATTATAATTTAATATTAAAAACACCAAGATGCACACTAAGATAAAGAGACAATGCCCAGTAACACAGCAAAGCAGAACTGCAAGTGGCACTGCCAGTAATTACATAAATGGTGAAATGAGGACAGAAGAAGACACAAAACTGACCTTAAAGAAAGAACCAGAATATTTCACATCTAGCAGCTTAAGATATTTAATCCATGGAAGAAGAAAACAGAGAGCATCAGAGTAATTCTCACTTCCTTATTACCATCTGCTGTGATTCACCAATAAAGCAGCAATCAGAAAAAGAGCAAGATGTTTACAGCCCTGTACAATCCTTCTTACCATGAAAACAACTAATTTTAGAGTCACGAATATGCAAGTTGAAAATATTTCTCTGTGACACCAAAAGAACAGTTTAAAGGCTTTTGGCCTAGTCTAAGTTACTATGTGAAGAAGGAAAAAAAAAAACCAAGACGTATACATTTTTTCTCTGGCATTAACATTAGTCATTGTTTTTTAGTTTGTATTTCTTGAAAACAGAAGAATGGAAAGTATTACAAGAAACTCACATTTTTAAAAAAGGGATATATGTATAATGAAACATTAACAAAGTTTTTTTTCTGTATTACATAAAATGTTAGTATTTATTTTTAATGTTTTTATAAAATTTAAGGAAAGCAGAAACACAAGAACTATACAACCCAAATTACCATAGTACAAAAATACTTGAGGAGGCTTGAATCATAAAAAACCAGCCACAACCAAGTCAGACAATAAAAGCACAGGTGACAAAAACAAAGCCAGGAGTGAAATAACAGCACTTAAACTGATGTAAACATTCAAAACCCTGAAGACAGAAAATGCAAAAAGAGAAAGCTAGGTGTTAATGAGACACAATACACGATAGGCTGAAGCCTACTGTTTTCCCTTCCAACAATTTTCTTTTGAATGCAAAACTTCAACAGCTGCTAAGTGTGATACAGACACGCATTTGTAAGAACTTGTACAACATGTTTTTCTAGCCGCTGACCCTTCAAACCCTTCAGCCCTAGAAGGACCGCCTGCTGCACCTTGCTCCAACAGCTATATTGATGAGATTTCTCCTTTCAAATCTCTGAAGATATGCTATGGAGATGAGGATATGCTCTGGCAAATAAAATACTGAAAAGGTGAATGTCACGGTGACACTGAGGAGATGACAACCAGCTAAATCTCATGTAAGATTTAACACCAGAGCACTCCCATGTCACATGCTGGTTCTGCACAGCTTCGGGCAGTAGCTCGTTTCCTTGGCAAGCTGACACAAGCTACTGCCGTATAACAACACCACCCCAGCCAACTAACAAAAACCACTTTGTGCCGGTTAGCAAGCTGAACCGGCCCATGGCTGGTCAGAAGAGACAGTCGGCACATGGGCAGTTCTGCGACTGCCCTTTTAAGCCAGAGCACAGTTAGATTTTCCCAAGTATTTCCTGAAACACCAGTCCTGGAAAAGAAAAGGAAATCACAGAACCACAGAAATGGCTGCAGTTGGAAAGGACCTTCAGAGGCCACCTTGTCCAACCCCCTACTTTAGCAGAATGATCTTAGAGCTGGTTAGTCAAAAGCCATCTGGATATGGTCCTGAACATCTCCAAGGATGGAGACCCCACAACCCCTCTGGGCAACCTGTACCAGTGCTTGGTCACTCTCACAGTGACAAAAGTATTTCCTGATGTTCCCTGAGGAACCTCCTGTGTTTCAGTTTGCACCTCTTGCCTCTGTTCCTTTCACTGGGCACGACTGAATAGAGCCTGACTGTCCTCTTCACACCCTTCCTCCAGGTATATCTATTCATTAGTAAGAGCCCTCTGAGCCTTCTCTTCTCTAGGCTAAACAGTTGCAGCTCTCTCAGTCTTTCCTCATATATAAGATGGTCCAGTTCCTTAATCATTGTTGTGACCCTTCTTTGGCCTTTCTCCAGTATATCCACGTGCCTTCGTATCCAGCACCCCAGGTGTCCCATCAGTGCATAGCAGAGGGGAAGTAACAGCTCCCTCAACCTGCTCGCAACACTATGTCAGATGCAGACTGGGATATGTGAGTCGCCTTTGCTGCAAGAGCAGTTGGGAGGAACCTCTCCATGCCAGGGACTGATCGGGAAAATACGTGGAAAAAGGCAAGATGGATGGCAAGTGCCATGTCCAGATGCTATCTCTGTCTTACATCCATCAGTTGTTCTAAACCTGGGGATTGAGCACCAGCTCAATTTCAATGATGAAATGAAATGAAATGAAATGAAATGAAATGAAATGAAATGAACAGAATAGAATAGCATAGCATAGCATAGCTATGTTGGAAAGAATCTACAATGATCATCTGGTCCAACTGCCTGACCACTTCAGGGAGAATCAGAAGCTAAAGCATATTATTAAGGTCATTGCCCAAATGCCTCTTAAATGCTGACAGGCTTGGGGCATCAAGCACCTCTCTAGAAAGCCTGTTCCAGTGTTTGTCCACCCTCTCACTAAAGAAATGCTTCCTAATGTTCAGTCTAAACCTCTTCTGGTGCAGCTTTGAATCATTCCCACGTACCCTGGGATATCCACTAGATACCAGGCAGAAAAGATCAGCATCCCATCTCCACTTGCCCTCCTCAGGAAGCCGTAGAGTGATGCGGACAACCCTCAGCCTCCTTTTCTCCCAACCAGGCAAACCCGAAGTCCTTAGCTGTTTCTCACAGGACATTCCCTTCACCACTGCTTCAGCTTTGGATGTAGCTGCAGAGCCCACAACTACACAATATTCCAGGTCAGGCCACACCAGCGCTGACTACAGTGGGATAACCACCTCTGTTTGCGCTGTGCTTGATGCACCCCAGGACGCCTTCTGCCCTCTTGGCTGCCAGGGCACGCTGCCAAATTACACCTGAGGGGAGCCACTATCCGAAGGGAGAGGGAAAACGTCGGGGAGAGCAAATATGGAGCGATTTAAAAGCATTAAATGAGAGGACAGGCTCCCCCGGCCTCCCCGAGACTCGGCCCCCGCCGCCCTCCCCGCCGCGGCAGCATCGACAGCCGCCCCTCCATCACCCACCCGCCCGCTGCCGCCGCCGCTGCCGCCGCCGCTCTCACCAACCTCCGCCTCCGCTTCCGGGTCGCCTCGGGCGGAGGGGAAGTCCCGCCCCGACCGCCCGTTCCCGCAGCCGCTGTCCCTCCCTCCGCGGAAGGCGGGAAGCGGGAAGCGGTGCTGGCGATGGGCGACATCCACGAGGTGCCGCGGCCGCGCATCGCCACGGGGCAGCTGGCGCAGCACATCGGGCAGCCCGTCTGCTTCGTGGGGCGCGTCGAGAAGGTCCGTGGGGCGCCCGGCGGGTCTGGGAGCGGGGATGTGGCTGCCCCGTCGCTCTGTGAGAAGAGGCTGGCGCCGTCCCTGGGGCAGCTCGGCGGCTCCAGCCGGCCTGGGAGCAGGGCGGGAGGCGGACGGAGCTTTGCGGGAAAGAACTGGCTGAGGCGGCCAAAGCTTTTCTGTGACGCTTCCAGGCGCCTTTGGAGCGCACAGGCCTAATGTCTTTGGTAGACTTAAATGTTCTTTTGTAGATTCATTCTAGTGGGAAGCTTGTCGTGCTTTCGGATGGACTCGGCAAGCATACGACTGTGGAGCTGAGCGAGCCTGTAAGTTAAGGAATGCTATGGAAATACTTGATGTCGCCTCTTGTGGATTCCGGAGGTTTTGTCTCTTCTGAAACCTGTGCATGCGTTCCATGTTTGAGTTTTTCCACCTGCATTTCATTGCCTCTCTTTCTTGCGTCTTTCAGCTAACCTGTAGCCCTCTTACCCATGAGCTGCCTTGGTCTTCATCAATTTTCAGCTGGTGTTAGGAGACAACTCATTCCTTGTCAGACACATCCCTGTCTGGCTATTTTCTCTTATTCTATTAGTTGTTGACAGTGTAATATATTACACTAAGTTTATTAGCTTCATTGTAATTTCAGTCTTTCCTCCCATTTTTTTACTGCTTTTGTAATCAAAAAGAATATGGTGTTTTCAAGAGTTTTTTAAGTTAACATTGCTATATCCTCTTAGAATACTTGTCACAGCGTTTCAGTAAACTCCACAGTTAGCTTGAAGCATTCTTTCTTAAAAAAAACCCTAAGCAATTAATGCAATGGGTGTAAGATATAATTAGAACTACTGAACGAAAATATTGCTTCCTTTGTTGTCACCTACCACAGAAATAACACTCTGGCATTCTCTTCTGATTCTAAGTAAGTTTTTTCCACTAAGAAATATTGTAATTAAAGAATTATTTTAATTGTGATGGCAAATGCTCTAGCTTGACTCAGCGCATGTGTATATTTACATCTTCTTCTCTGAATGAGTTGTTAAATGCTGAGATACCTTGCCATTTCCATGGGAAATAATTGCATATGATACTCTCTCAGTCTTCCAAGACAAGAGTCTGTCCTTGTTGATGAAAAAGGAAGTTTGATCTGGAAGAGTTTTGTGGTATAAATGTGAAGATTGCTGACTTCAAAGTGCAACAAAATGTCTCTTACCTCTTTCTTGAGTTCTTGATAACGTTTCCTGCCTTGGGTTGTTAAAAATTCAGATGTTAGCATCTGACCAATGATTCTATAACATTTTCTGTAACAGTGTAAGTGGTTGAATTCCATAAATGCAAAGCTGTAGTGCTGGGGACTTCAGTCTGTGTTCCACTGCCTTGGGAGAAACTGGTGGGTGCAAAAAAACAAGGCCAGGTTCATCTCTCCAGTTCACCCAATGTCAGTGGGGAAACTTCTAGATTTGCTAATCAAAATGCTTTCTAATTTTTTTCCCTTTCAATATATTTCTCTGTTTGTGCATGTGTAGTTCCCTCCTTCAACAGAGAACCCCAAAATTATGGGGAGGGAGTTATTCCAGAAGACTTACTAAAAAGTGAAAAATAAGACTTAGATGTTGGAAGAACATTACCAAAACAGTACTGCACTGTTAAAATTTATATCTTAAAAAACAAAGAAAATGCTCAAGCTGTATTATTTTGGAGTAAGATATAATTTTTAGCCTTTTTTTCCTTTGTTCAATCAAAGGCTTATTAATGTCAGTATCTTTGTATTCTGAACACTTACTGACAGATTACTTAAGAAATAATTTCCAAATATACCTCTTGAATGTGGAACACTGGAACTGCTCTCTGGAATGTGTAATACCTCCTTAGCTCTTACAGAGTTCTATAACTGACACAGGTTTGAATGCAGTGCTTTAAAATCAGAATTGTTCTGCTCTCTGTGTCCTAGATTAGTCTCTGTTCAGTGATTAAATGACACAGTTTTATATACTTATAAACTGGTATCTTTCCTCGGATGCTTCTTCGTATTTTTTGTGTTGGTATTGAATTGGCTATTACAAAACCTGTAAATATCTAAGTGGATCAGGGTTTTGGTGGTTTCTTGGGGGGGGGAGGGTGACAGGGCTGTTCAGTAGTACTGTATTGTTTGACATGGAACAGAATCTGTCATGAACTAACCATCGATTGCGGAGAGTTCCTAGGTTAAGTGCTGTGCAGTAAAGACAGCAGCTAATTTAGTGTTACTCATTTCATCTTTGGTGTGTTTTCTAGCTGGATGAGGAGATTTCAGGAGTTATTGAAGTGGTGGGAAGAGTAACAAATCAGGCAACCATCATGTGTGCATCATATGTCCAGTTCAGAGAAGATAAAAGTTCATTTGGTAAGTAAGAATATACTTTATGGCAAATTCATTTTGAGTTCTGAACTCGTCTTCAGTAAATAAGAAGGGAAAGCCTGATAACTGTTCCTTACGGACAAGGTCTGTCTTCAAGCTGCCAGATAAGGAGCAGGGTGTAGAAAAGAAGAGTGTAATGAGAAAAGTTCTGTACCAAATATAGTGGTTTACAGTTAAACTGTAGGGAGTGACTCAAAGCTGGAGCCAGTCTAGATCATTGCTGTGGCCAGATTGTTCTCCCACTCCTGACCACGTGGTTCTCACCTTGCCCTGAACCGTGTGTGGTTGTGCAGCTAGCAGGCCTAAAAATAACTCTCCAGAAAACAAGCAATGAGTGTTCCTGCCTTGGGAAAAGGAAGCTTGAGGGAGACTGGGATCACTCAGCTATACTGCTTTAAAATAAGCAGTACTTGAATGTTGTCAGAGACTTGTGGGGAATTGAGCTTATGCATCGTAACCACTTTCTTTGCCCTTTTTCAGATCTGGAACTCTACAATGAAGCACTAAAAATTATTCATGAATTCCCTGAATACTTCCCGTTTGGTACTGGGAGGAACACTTGATTTTTATTAGCATATATTTAGAGCTTCTAACAGTATGGTGGTCTCTTGCCTGACAGCATGGTAACAGTTGCATTTATTTTCAACAAATATACTGAAAAGACACTGTTGCACATGCTAAGTATTGCCTATGAAGAATATTTTCTTTGCAAATGTATTTATTCAGCAAGGAGTATGCTTCTGTGAATGTCTCACTCACTGTATATATTTAACCCTTTTGCATCTCTGAGGAGTGTTCTGCAAGATTAGACTTGTCAGAAACTGAAATTTTGTAAGCATCCTTTTCTAGCTGAGAGGTTCTAGGATACATTACAGGAAACTCGTACAGAAAAAGTTTGGTGGGGTTTTAATATAAAGATTTTTGATTTAATTTGCTGTGATACAAATTTATTGAATATGGGGGGGTATTTTGCATCTTGGAAATGGTATCTTCACCAATAAAAAAGATTCACTACATTTAACTATTCATGTCAGCATTAAATGTTAGAGTGCTATTTTCACTGATACGTGGCGATTCCTGTTCTATTCTACCTGACGCAGTTAAATTTAACAAAGTGTAGCAAAAGGTTCTTGCCTTCAGGCTGATGTTAAACACTTCGAAGATGTCTAATTAGGCTTGGGGATTTCAAGCACAGTTGACTACCTATCAAACCTTCATTCTTGGTTGGAGTCTAAGCAGTGGTTGCTAAGCAGGATTCAGCCAGCTTGTCATGGTGACTAGCCATAGGAACTTCTACACAGTCCCCAATTTTGGTACTATCTAGGCTACTTACAACACTTAACACAATTTTTGCATCACTTGAGGTAAGGTAACACAATCAGAGTAAAATTGAACTTTGGAAATACTCTCTGGGAATTAATAAAGTATTTCAAAGAATTTTAAATAAACCTTAGCGACATTCATTAAACTTTTGTACAAAGAGGTTTCAGGTTTAGTAGTTAGATTTAGTGCCTTAATAAGACTGCTAGCTTTGTGCTTATTTATAGACATCTCTTTTTTCAGTCAAGGAATATGTTTCAAAAACTTACACACTGAACTCTCTACAAACTGGAGGGATGATCAAGCTAACAGGGGATCTATTTTTTTCTCCCCACCTAGAAGACAGACAATGACACAGTTAGTGTCACTAGGAAGGAGGTCTGCTGAAGTAGAAATCAGTCTCCTACAGCAACTGGAACAGCAGGTCCATGTGGCATGATACCATGCTCTGTCACCACACTATTTCAGTGCTCAGTAGAGTCAAATGTCATTAATAACTGCATGCATGTTTTCCTAGCATTTAAAACTATTTTGTTCCATTCCGCTTCAGAAAATTGCTGTTTTGTGTGTGTACATATACTCTGTAAAATGTTATGTACAGTTAGTTACCCAGACCACCTGTGCCCAGTGGAGCAGCCTGCCACTAGATGGCTTTAGCACTTCACAGAGACCAGCCTCGGGTATGAGGTCTTGTGAGGGAAAGTTTGAACACACCAAGTGGGAAATGCTGGTTTCCCTTTGTCAGTCAAGACTCTTCTTGTTCATGTAGCCCTGCAGCAGTGAAAGGTGGCTGGGCTGTACACAACTAAAAGTTTCCCCTATGTGCTTTTTACTCATCTGCTTCTCTACAGAGTATCAGGCTGTGTGAATAAATGGCCTGTCCTGGCTATGTGACTGTACAAACCAGACAGCAATGCAAGGAACTGTAAAATGTTTTTTGTATTAGAGTAGTGCCCAGGTCATATATGTATTTACCAGCATAATTTCCTACATTACCATGCGGAAAACTGGCAGATACCAAGGGAAAGACATACCCATGGGGCCTGCTGTCACCGAGCCCTGATAGTTAGCAGGGCCCCAGGCATCACACACACAATGAAAGGTGAGAAACTGCCAGACATCATAGATAATAAAATGGGAAGTAGGGGCTTCGTGGATCGCTGACTGAAAGGGAAGCACCCGGGCAACTATCATAAACGCCAGAGAGGGATGTCACCAAAGCCAGGGCCAACAGCAGACCAGTAATGGAAGGTGTGAAGAGGAGCTGGTGGCTTCTTTGGGAGGAGAGGAGGCTGGTGAATGGAGGGAACCTGGGAGAGGAGAAGGGGGTACGAAGTGAATGCTGTAATCAGAACAGACTTCTAGAAGTTCAGGCTGTTGGGAACAGGACAATTCCCACTACACTCATGACTGACTTCTGAGACTTGGTACCTTTTTGCTGGGCTCTTGGCTCACCCTGCTCTGCTGTCCTGGCTTGGGCATGGACACATGCACAACTCCTGTGGTGCTTGTGAGCAAGGAGCCTGTGTGTGTGATGATAAAGTGCTTGTGCTTAATCAAGGAAGGGCTATAAGGCTGGAGCATCTAATGAAATGAAAACAATGAAATGTAATCAGCATGAGCCACAGGATCAAAACATTTTAGCCTGGAAGGCCACCTTCAGCAGAGTTCAGCTGAGATACACCCGGCAACAGTAAATGTAAAAGTAACTGCTGCCAATACAATGCTTGTAGCTATACTTTTTGTTAGAAAACAAGAAATCACCCCCAACATTACAGTTTTATTAATTTTAAAGCAAAATAAGGAAAAAAATCTGGTAATTAAAAAACATGCAGCTCTTGCTTTGTAATTTTTGCAAATAGTGTAATTACTGACCTGAAAGCCTGATTACTAATTGCAACAGCCAAAACTCATAGCAATACTGTGCCAGAATATGCACATTCTTAATTCAAAACATTTCAAAGATATGAGTATTAAATAAAGTGAGCATGTAATTTAACTTAATGATAGAATTTGGTACACAGTTACAGTCAAGATGAAAACGTTGTAGATGAATTTTCTTTACATGCGAAAACAAGACACTGTATGTTGGTAGTTGCGTTCACCTCAACATGGAAATTATCAGGAAAATTTACTAAATGTTACTACACAATAATAAAATCCGAACACTTGACACTTACAAGTCCTCATTTCCATAAAGCAAAAGCTTTATTGCCTGTATTTATATAAATAGCGTATCATACAGTAAGCCCCAGTTTACATTTATAAATGGAGAACATTTTGAAGAGCTCTTCAACAGCAACATGAAGTGTGCAAAAATACTGGAAAGAGAAATAAATATTCTAAAAAGAAAAAAAAGGAACTGCTCTCCCATGCCTAGAAATATCAAGTACCTCTTAGATTTTTAACTTAAAAAAAGATCTTTGCCAATTTTAGATCAAAATAAATGCAGATGTATTACAACATTAATGCTGAATCAGAAAATATAACCCAAAGTCCTGAATGTAATCTTGTACACCCACAGAAAACATTTCCACATTTTATCTCCTTGAAACTACACTAGAGCACATAGAACGAGTGGTATATTACAATATATTCTCTTTTAAAACACCAATTTTCAGTCCTGGCTAACAGTACCAGTTTATTGCTAGCATTCCATTTAGTATTTCATAGCACACAAGTGTTGAGTAACTCATATACTGTAAATAAACACACACCAAGTAAACTGATGTTATTATCACATACCTTAAAACAGGTTTGTTTTTTTTTCCCTAATTTGTGTGAATTTTGTTGCCTACAAAGTCAAGGACAACAATACCAATTAGCTCCTAGCACAGTATTAGCAAAATATCATTGACACTCTCTCAAGTTAATAAATAATCTTAATTCCAGCAGGTAACACATCTAGAAGTACTCTGATCAATTACTTAAAATTGCACAGCCATTTGGGAGCAGATGGGTGTCCACTAGTGACCAGAAGCAGGATTTATACAGGTTGATTCCACACTTCCCAGTATATTTCTGAAGTACAGGGAAATGCTGATTATCTCAAATTCTTCAAATATTTTTGTAGTCAAAACTCTGTACGTCGTTTAAAATTTACGTATTTACAAGTCTCCAGTCCTTGAGATTTCAGATCTTCACAGTACTAAGTTAAAAATTTATCAGATACAACCTCCTACAGTTTACCTGCACTCTGCACTGAAACAGTCACATGACTTCTCAGGGAACTCTTCTCTAGGATACAGTCATCGCTAGGAGAGAAAACCCCCAAACTCTTTAGCATTACAATTTGCATCAGCTGGATATGTAGCCTAGTTAAGTAAGAACCTGAATTGCAAAGATGTTGCTTTACTATCAACAAAACCTGGGAACAGAAAGAAATGGATTTTTCTTTAAAAAAATTCTTTAGAATACAGTTGACAGTGGCACTTGGCATGAACTTACAAGGAAATGATCATTTGCATACAAGAGAGTATGATCAAACAATGAACAGAGGAATCCACAGCATCACTTTGCCCTCTTCTGAAGGACACTTTTCAAGTGTTTATTTTGAAGGTCTGCTTTCACAGCATATAAACTCAGCTTTGGGGCCAATCAGCATTATCCTGAAGACTTTTTAAATAAAGGTCTTTGGGTTTTAGCAAATCCAAAGAGTCCACAATTCCAGGAGTGCTTTTCTTCAGTCCTCTGAATAAGGGCCACGCACTGTACCTAGAGGCTCACAGGAATACCTGTTTCTACCAAGCACAGTCATACACACATCATTTTACTACTTTGATAGCAATTTATTTTTTCACAGTAAGTCACAAATTACCTTTGTCTAAAATATATGCTTGGACTATGATGGACATCCATTAAAGAGCCACACATTTTCTAACAGTATTTATGCCTGGACAGTCTCTGCTGGAACGAGATTCCCTGTTGTATCTAGCTGCATACACTTGCAAGAGCAGGCAGAAACTGGGCACTCAGTGTGGTCCCTAAATAGCAACAGCCGAAAAAAGAAAAAACAGGTAAAATAATTTTGCAATTATACATTTAACAAAGTGCAGAGGTGCAGTATCTCAGAAAAACTTGGTATCATAGTTCCGTTTTATTATTTAAATTTTATAATGATAGATACAGGGAAGGAGGCATGTTCTCCTCAGCACAGCACACACATGTGAAATAACAAAAATTTAACATCAACTTACCTGAACCAGCTCAGCATATGACCAGCATGTCCACCATGCCTACAGTTGTGACACCAAGTAAACCAGTTGTTGAACTGGGCTAACTTCTTGTCTTTGCTAAGATCCACTTTTTCATCTGACTTGGATCCTCCTGTGCAGAGAAAAACCCACCCCCACAAATATGGCTGCAAATTATTACACTTCATTTGTATTTCAGTCCCAGCAACACCAATAAAATAATTTTGAAATTAAGAACATTATGTGAAAAAGCAGCCTGATTTTGAAAGAGAAGTCAGTAAAAATATTAAGACATGGAAGAATGCCAAAAAAGAATTAGACTGCTGAGCTGTTGCTTCACATCTTACGGACATGCTAAACTTGCCTATTAAACAAGTTTTACAGACAGACTCTCCTTCAATGGTGATTTATGCTTTATTGATTGATTTATATTCCAGTGAATTATGGGCCTATTCTGCTACACATAAAATCTGCTTTAGGAAAAAAAAATCAACAAAATCTAAGTTATGAATTGGAACAAGTACAATACAGAAGTCATAACAAAGATCAGTGACAGAATGAGAAGAGATAAATAAACATGACAACTGTACAGCTGCTCATGGCTCTGTAATGAGACTGACTTAAAAACATGTTCAAAATCCTTTTCATTTAGACATTATGTAATGCTGAGCCAAAGGCATTTAGAACCAAAAGATTCTAGTCATAATATCCCTTAGCTGTGACAGCATGACCCATGCTTTCTCTCATACTTAGTAACAGAAAGCACACCACATCTCTCTTCCTCTTCCAGCTAAAAATTAATTCATTTACATTCGAAGATTTGTGTAGCATCCCTACAATTCATCTCAAGAAAACACACTCCCCATTTCTTTCAGTTGTAAAGCTCACAATACTGACCCCCACAATACTTGGATCTTTACATCAGTCTAACCATGGAATTTGACTGACAATCTCATGGAAAACAGCCAGAACCAAGTAACTATGCATACTGTCTGACAACCCTTAAGAATTGAAACAAAGGTTTCATCATAAAATTAGATGGGATGTAAACAAGTTCTCAATTATGGTCCTTCTCCCTTGAAAATGATGACCATGAATATTCACAGTATAAGCACAAACAGAAAAAAAAGTGCAACAGAAGATCTTCCAATAGGATCTGCTAATTTAACTAGTACTGTAGTGGAATAACTAAAACCCACTGTGTCATACCTGGACAGCTGGAAACTGGTGTTCCCATATTTATCAAGCAAAGTGCACAGCGGGGAAGGGGCTTACGGCAACCAGGACAGCTCGTAACTTTTGACTTGGTTGGTGAACCGCTGACTCCATATTGGCTAAAACCTCGCCCCTGATGAGGAATAGCTGAACAGCTGTAAGAGATTGATTTCCCACAGAAATTGCAACTCACAAACACCTAAAGAGAACAAATGCCCATTAATTTTTTGGTTTGGTTCCACTTTTGCTACACCTGCGAGTGAATCCATTCAAGCTAGTAAACATTTATTTACCAGATATTCTAGAGAGTGCCCTGGAAAGCCAAAGCTACTTGTGAAGGAGTTCTTAACATCTTGGCTTACTAATGAGGCACACAGCCCTGAGAAGTAGGCCTTAATGATTCTCACTTACTTCAAAAGCACATAAAAACATGCGTAATTGCTGAAACTTTGAAAGACATCATTTAAGATAATAAAATCTGTATCTTCAGTAATGGAAGAAATTACGTTTATTCTGCTTACTATGTGACGTCTGGTCTCTCCCTCCTTACAGTCAGATGACTCACACTACAGTCCCCAACATAAGGATTATCCTAATGTTATTTATGTGCATCCTTCATGTCCCAGGTTGTGACTTAGTACCAAGGAGCACATATTTTAAACTCTTTAGGGACTATTTATGTTAACTACATAAGGAAGAAGCAGTAAACTCAACTCCCTCCCACTTGGAACAGATCTGCTTAAACAGCTGTGACTGATAAATGAATTCAAAACCAGCTCTCCTAAGAAACCCTCAGGCCCTAAAGCCTGTAATGGACATACTTAGCAGTCATGAGAGAGTAAAAGGTGCCATGGTAAGACCATGTTGGCTAAAACTGCCACCAGATATTAAGAAGACAGCATTTGGGCAGGGCATTAGTTTTTGGGTCAGCGTACGTTCAGAACTGATAATGAAAGTTGCTGCTGTTCACTTTAGTGTCAGGTTCAAGGGCTTCAAAACAGCTTTGAGGTTTTTTCAATTAAGGCAATTTGAACTAGTTCCATGGTTTCAGCATCAGTCTCACCCTGACACTGAATTCAGATGGGTGATACATCTCTGATTTAATTTTTCAGCATGTGAGAGAAAAAAAATCTAAAGAGTTTCCAGTTTCCCCAGAAGTAAAGTGTTGATAGGTTACAGTTTCTGAAAGACCTGTTATTTGAAAAAAAAAAAAAAAGTGACACTTCTTTTTTTTTTAGGGCAGGCTTAGTTGAAATCTTTCTTTTGCACATAAATCCTCATGAAAACCAAGATATGGCCAGTAAAATACCATGCCACATTCCTTTCTGGACTGGTCATACTTCATATAAGTTTTATATTTACCTGGGCTAAAGGCTTTGAGCTGGGATCCAGCTTACTCCTATGTATATCAAATTCTGCACGTTTATGCCAAAACCTCCAAGCATCTAGAAGATTCCTGTAGTTCTCAATCCAGTACTGAACCCTTTCATCCTTAAGTACATCTGATGGAGAACCCTAAACCAGGCAGGACAAAATGTCAGACATACAATGAAGACACACAATACTTATTACTCACTTTTTCAAAAGGCTTTACAAAGTGTACTACAAGATATAAGAAATAATACAGTGTAATTTATCCTGAAGAAGATGAATTTTCTGTTAAACTGTAATGTGAGTTTGATAAAGGTTTTCTTCAGTTTCTCTCTGGTTGAAAATGCTTGTGCTGCCATGCCCTCCTAAGAACTCATGTCTGTGAGATGAAGGATTTGAAAGTTCTGTCATGTATCACAGTCTATATCACTGTCATGATTGCATATGCAGTTAAATACACTGCTGGCAATAGCTGCTACTGTGTAAGGGCCAAGGTAAGCCCCNTTACTCACTTTTTCAAAAGGCTTTACAAAGTGTACTACAAGATAAAAGAAATAATACAGCGTAATTTATCCTGAAGAAGATGAATTTTCTGTTAAACTGTGAGTTTGATAAAGGTTTTCTTCAGTTTCTCTCTGGTTGAAAATGCTTGTGCTGCCATGCCCTCCTAAGAACTCATGTCTGTGAGATGAAGGATTTGAAAGTTCTGTCATGTATCACAGTCTATATCACTGTCATGATTGCATATGCAGTTAAATACACTGCTGGCAATAGCTGCTACTGTGTAAGGGCCAAGGTAAGCCCCTTGTAAAATAAAAAAAACAAACCCAAAACCAACAAACAAAAACCGTCACCTTTGTTCTCTACCAAAATCCTGAAAGCAAAAAAATAATGAAAACATCAGGAAGCATACCAGCAGTAAGCAGATAAATGGGTATTCCCAGTACAGCTAGTGAAAAGGACTGATTTTCTTCTGTCTCTTTCCCCTACTATCTCCTCAAGCTATCTCAACCAGAGAGGGTGAAGACACATGCTTATTAGTTAACACTGAGTTTCAGATGACTCCACAAAAAAAACCCCAAGTGTCCCAATTTAGTACAGAAAATACATTTTAGTTCACAAAATTCAACACTACACTGATAAAGAAACTATGTTTAGTTTTCCTCCATAAAGTTTATTTTGGAGTGAAACACTAACCTGTAGCATGCAATAGCTTGCTGTCTGGACATCTCCAGTTCTGTCAACATAACTTTCCATCAAGTCAACTCCATCTTTTGTCAGCCCTGTTAACAGTATTCCCTCCAAATTCCCAGCCTCTTTCATTTCATTTGTCAGCTTTTCAATAAACCTGTTGAGCTATAAAAATATATATATGAAGAAATACATAAATATATGAAAAACAGTGTCTGCTGCTAACAAAATGCCCTGCTTGCTGGATGTTATGCAGAAAAAGTTAAGTTACTATATTCTATGACACTGCATGAAATCAAGTGTTTATACACAAACTTTAAGCTTCCTGATAGAAAATGCAAAGAGAGGTTATGTGTTCTTAGAATACTTTGGTGAATTTAAAATAGAACATTCCTGCTGTAAAACCAAACCTTAATTTGAGAGAACATTAACACCTGGAAATAAATACTGAATAAGCAGAAATATCCTCCAGTAGAACAGGTGTACACTTAATGCCAATTGCATTTAAACTATCTTGTAATGAATACTCACAAAAACCCCCAAAACAACAACAAAACCAATAAAGCCCCCAAACCAACCAAAAACCAAATCAAAAATCAAGCTGAAAGTACAAACTAAAAACCAGATACCATACCTTATATACTACTGTGATAAGAAAAACCAGATCACTCATGACTCATTATTTCTACTGTTCACCCCTGTAGCCCAGAGTTTCTTCTGCCTCTGAATAAAGCCCAGTTTAAAAGTTTGTTTAAATGTGCAACCATAAACTTACCTGAGCATCATTGAGGAACTTGCAAGCAAATGCCACTCTGTCTCGTACAGCTACGTTATTTTCATACTTTAGAGAGAAAAATGGGATTACTAACATCAGACACATTTCTATTTTTCCAATACATTGTAAAAATCAGATCACTTGCACTACCATCTAACTATTACAACGAAATTGATTGCATACAAAGAAAACATGACATCTGGAGAAAGCTAACTCTAAATATCAGCTTACTTGTTTGTACTCAAGATACAGGTAACAGAGGAAGACTGCAGATATGGGAACAATCTCCCAGGAAACCTGGGTACAACACATCCTACATGGTTTATGAAACTCCACAAAAATAAACTTTGCAAGTCCTGTAGAGGACTTAGTGCTTCCAGCATGTATAGCCAAGAGTCTCACCAAGTTACAGGCAGAAGAAAAACAAACCAAGCTTCCTTTACTGTATTTACAAAATAACTAGCCTAACCACTCCATTCCTTCCTTAAATTGCAAATAAAAGTTAACAAACAAAGCAACAAAACACCCCAAGCAAACAGAAACTAAACATCCAGAACAAATTTCTCGAAGTGTATTAACACTTGAGCTTCAGCACTGCATCAATATTTATTTTCTGCTTTTTAATCATTTCACTAGATGCAACACTGAAGAGAAAAAAGTACTTCTCTATATTAATTCTCATACTTAGCTGTGCCCATATTTTTCCCTCCTGATATTCTCAGATTAGAAATTGTGACAGACACTGCCAAAACAAGATGCACTTGGCAAAATCTATTTCATTCAAACTTCAACAGGTTTCTCACTGAAGGAAAAATTAAAATTAAAAACAAACAAACACCACCTTATCATGAGGTTGCCAGTTCATCAGTAAAAAACCCTATAAAATTACTACCCAACATCCAGAGAACAACAATACTCTCTCTCAAAGACAGGAAAAAAAAAAAGTCCAGGTTTCTCTTCCCTGGGATTCTAACCTTTTTTTGTTTTTCATTACCCTAAAAGCATCAAATTATGACAACTTCACTTTCAACAGCTTTGGGCCAATTGCGCTGCTGCATTACAGGAGTCCTCTCCTGGGCTAAATAATTCCTACTGAATAAAGTATTTCTACTGTTCTCTAACCAGGAATCAAATATGTTAACTCCTCCAAAGGCTCTATCTCATGATTAAAGATTTAGTTTTGCCCTTTAAATGGTAATTCTGTATCAGTTTCAGAAGACCTGGAACTACTCTATTTACTGTTTCAACACAGTGAAATTATTTTAACAAGTAAGCAAGGGAAAAGAATATATAATTCAATGCAAATGTAGCTTGATGAAAGTCCTGCCCTGCGTTTAGTCTGCTTTTTGCAATTCTATTATTGATCTCTCTTCTGTTTCTTCCCACTGCTTATATTATTTTGATAATGTATTTCTAGTGGTTTAATAACTCCATGCTAAAAATCAAATTCCTCTAAAAAAATGTGTTAACTATAATGGATATTTTGGTTGTTCATGCATTATTTGTTTACTAACATAACATTCACTAATATCAAATGTCTGTTTAGCAGAAAGAAATGCTATTCACCAGCACCAGGATAAAAGAATACATTCTAATTTGGTTAAGTCTTGGAGTATATAGGACTCCCCCTACATATGTGCGTGTATCTATACACTCCTATTGCATAAAGAAATTTAAACCTAACAGACAAGACCTTTACTCACCAAAACACCGTCATAGGAACCGGACTCACTCGTCAGGAAAGCAAACATAGCACACAAGTAGGGATTGTTCAACTGCAGCCTTAGGGTACTGCACATTTCTCTCCAAAGTGAGTTCTTCTCATCTGTGTAGCCTGATAGAGCCATTGCTACTACATTAAGGTTCAGATCACCTGATTTTGAAAAGCAATCAGTGAAACAATATTATTCAAGTTAAGGACCTAAAAAAAAAATCCAGTTAAAACTATACATGAAAGCATCCATTTGAAACACAATGTTTGGTCAGGATGCAACACAAAATGCAGTAGCATTAACACTATCTAAAATTAATGTGCATACACTACCATGTATAGTAGCTTCTGCTTTAAATGCCTCTGTTCAGGTAAGTTAGCATCTATATGCATGACAGCCTCTTTAAAAAACATCACACTGCTTGTGGTATTTTGAAATAGCTATCATAAAAGATTGTCATTATCATAATTCATATCCACAAGAATTGAAAAGACAGGATTGTATATCCAGCCATCGTTTAACAGACCTAGCTGGAGGATGACAATTTTATATAGAAGTTTCAAGCTAAGAAGTTTCCTAAAAACAGGAAAACTATTTAATCTAAATATTCATTCTGTCAGAAAGTTCAATTTTATTCTTGAATTTGAAAATAGCATGTCTTCACTCTGAATCCTCCCTATGGAAAGCACAAACAGACACTCTTTTACCCAGCAATTCCACTGAAGTAAAAAGAATCCCACTAGTTCTGAACATATGTCTTTCTGGAGGTTTTTATCAGTAGGAAATTCTGAAACATATGATCTATTTTAACTAGACAGTATGGCATATGGTAGTCTGATGAGTGAAATATCAGGATTTGTCAAGCTCCAGTAAAAGTGTTCAAGTAACAGTTTTATAATACAACAGGCATCTCTTCCATACTATCTTCCATAATTCTGTTAACAGAAAAAATCTACTAATGTGATACAGAGCCAAAATAAAAGACTAAACATGACACACACCTTTTCCTGAGGAAGCCCCTTTATTCAGAATTTGTATTGCTCGCCGTATGTCCAAGTTGAAAAGTGCTACAGCAGCAGCTCGTTCCCAGTCTCCTTCCTGTTCCAATGAATTTAGGAAAGGTTCCACATCTAAGTCTGTTCCCTTCTTTATCCACCCACAAAGCTGCAAAGCCAAAGATCTCTCCTCACTCAGATATTGAATAATATCTGCCTGTCTATCAGATCCACTCCTGCTGTGCCTGAGGTTCTCTGTTGTTCCTAGAAATGGGAAGTAAGTTAAATTATGCTTACATCACAATTTCAATCACAATCACAACACAACACTTTGATTTCAATAATAAAGCACGGCACAAAAGCTGAGTATCACATTTTAGTACTTCAACATTGCTTACAACTCCATGGTAAGGAGCAGCATGCACAAAATTATTTTGATCTGCTAAAAACTATGCACCTATGCTTGACCCATTTTCCTCACTCTTTTTTCTTTCTTCTACCATTTGTTACATTTGACAGGAGTTTTCAGTATGTTCAAATTGAAGATACATATTACAGGGTCAAGCACCTGCTCTACCAGTTCTCAGCCAGCATCAATGTGTTAGAAGGTTTCCCACCACTGAAGATTGATTTTTTGCTCTAAGGACCATATTTATTAATAAGACATATATTGACAGGGGAAGGAAATATTCAAATAATAAATTACACTAAGAAAACCTTCAGCGAGCATGAGAGGCAGAATGTGACGAACCAGGGGTGATCACCACTTCAGAACAGGTCAGCTCATTTAAACATAGTTGTACAAATGTACTTAATACATTAGCAGTGACTACAGCAAAGTCAGCTTTCTAGAACTACACCCTGATGTGGAGCTTTGAAAAGTGTAACAGTTATGCAGGGAGCAAGAATTCTTAGTGCCATAGTCAAAACTCAAATGTTTGAAACAGTTCCAAGATTTGCCTCTGAGGATACTATGCTTTTACAATGACTAACTTTCCAAGAACACTGAAAACTCTGGAAGTTACTGTTAACTCACATTATTAAAATACAAACGAATACTTTGTTTCAATATTTTTACACAGCTTCTTTGAACAACTGCCAAAGACAAACCCATGAGTGCATCATTTTGCAAACATTATACAACAGTACTTAGCAAAGTTGGAACATTCTTACCCAAAGATGACTTCAGAATTGATTTAATGCCAGCGTAAACTAAGGGACCTTTGTTTCCTGTAAGCTTTTGATCCATATCTTCAGTATACTGCTTCATAAGTATTTTCATGTATAGGAAGCTTAATTTTTCCCAAAAAATGTTTTTAAAAATTTAAAGTCACATCCTGTTAACATATGCAAAGTATTTACAGGATGTTGCATTGTATTTAAAGATTTTAATGCATTTTATGTAAGTGGTTTACATATAAAACTGTATTACTTTCTTAGGACAAAAATTACAATAAAATAAAGGATATAATGCAGAGTGTACCAAAGCGATTTCAGCTGAGGATCTTCATTTCCAGCTAGAAGGTGATTTCTCCAAACTTGTTCAGTATCAAGACCATACCTGGACAGAGCTCTGAGCCGCATTTTGGTTGCTATGTCTTTTTCCAAGGAACTAGCCTTTCCTTCTTCTGTACACTCATACAAATGTCGTCCACAAGCCCACATTAAGGATGTCACTGGGCTCCACGCAAGAGAAATTCTTTCAAAAACTGTGAAGTCAGACATAGTCCTGTTGGGAGTCACTACTACCATTCGATTTTGACTTGTGGGATGCCAGGCAAATGAAGCAATGTAATTTTCACATGGTTGGACACTTCTTTCAATTATTGTTGGCTCAGTTTCATCTCCAATAGGTGTGGGAGTATGCTGCATGTCATACAGTCTAATGATATTACTATCCCTTGTTAAAGTAGCTAACAGTCCAGTCCTTGTTGGACACCATGCAACTTTTGTTAAGGGTTTTGGTTGCTCTGTCAAGGTCAAAACAGGCTTTTCAAACTTTCTTAAATCCCATATGGCAACCTGACCTTCATAGAAGGAAGCGACACGATCGTGGAAATAGGGATCAACAGTCACTCCTTGGACAGCCTTGGTGTTTACAAATATTTTTTGGCTTGTGTTCCTAAGATCAAAGATAGCCAGATTTCGATGCATTCCAGCTAACAGCAGCTTCTGATCCCGTGGAAGCCAACAGAGAGAGAGACAAGCATCATTCTGTCCTAATTCATACAGTGGTTTTGTTACTACCAGGCCTGCTTCCACATCTCCTGCTGAAAGCCTTACTTTCTCTGTAGCAACTGCAGTCTCTGGGGCATATTTGCTGCTGATATCCCAGATCAGGACTGAAAAGTCAGCCCGATGTTTATCTAACCCAGCAGCAAGCCAATTGCTATCCAGCGGGTTCCACGCGAGGGTATTGCATTGCCGGGCATGTTTGGGAACAAACTCTTTGCCGATCAAATCTTTAGATTTTGAGTTGTGGTCTTGCCCGAGGCTGGTAAGTACCACTCGGCCATTGGCCTGTCCAACAGCAAGGAGACATTCAGGATCATACTTGGGATACCAAGCCACACATTTCATGTACGGTGTATCCGAATTTATTGACAGTAGCGTAGCTGTAGTTTCTTCCGACAACCGCAAGGACCCTGCCTTGAGTTCTGAACTTACAGCAGAGTCAATGTGATAAAGGCTCAGTTCCGAATCGCACACAACAAATCTGTCAACGTGGTGTGGGGCCCAGAGGATATCAGGTTTGGAGCCACTCATGGCTACGGTAAGTTGACACAAAATTTAAGCTCTGGTAAGAAGATTCAGGTGATATCCATGCACATGGAAACTGTTGAGAAAATAATTTGCAGGAACATTATCAAAACCCAAGTTCTTTTTCAATCTGAAATCATCATTAAACAAACAAAACCAAATGACTTTTAGCTCAAGAGTTTAACTCGTAACACATTTCAAACCAAATCCTTAAGCCTTCTCCTCACAGCACATGCTGTTTTTGCTGGTATGTATGTACTGAGACAGAACCAACACGGCCACCTACAAACTGATGACAACAGGATTTGCTGTGTTTACAAACTCCACTCCAGCATTAAGCAAGAAGACATTACCCGAGATGCGTTGTGTCAGGATACGTGGGTGTGCCGCTGAGAAAGAGCCACTCCCTCAAACATCCAGAAGAGAATTTCCCTGCCTAATTAAAAAGCATTAAGTGACAAAAAATTAGACTCTGTCTGTTTTGTCTAAAGACCGCTCCATAGCCTAGAAAGGCTTTCTCTCTTGGAAGATTTCAACAGAAATGCAAATTGTCATCTTATTGTACAGCTCCTAATCCCACCTCCTGCCCCAATGTTACCATGTCTCTGGCCCAGCAATATTCAAATAGGCACATTACTGTCAAAACTCCATTTACACTTTCGGTAGCTGCATGCCCAGAATCACTACACATGCCTCCATGCAAACAGCCCCCACAGATCCTATACACCTCTTTTATCATTCTGGGAAGAGACACGCAAGATCGGGAGGTATGAAAAAACAGCATTATTTACTCTACTTGGGCCGCGTCTGTGTGCCTACAGGTCACCCCCCCGCCCGCCTCCGAGGGGGCGCAGGGCCCCCGGCTGCAGCCCGTTTCCGGCAGGAGACGCGGAACGCGGAGGCGGCCGCAAGAGCGGACCGGAGCCGTGAGACCGCCACCCTCCCTCTCACCCTCCCTCCGTTCGCGGGCGAGGCAGCCGCTCACCCAGCCCGCGGGAGGCTCCAGCCCGGCGCCGCCAGCCGGCCCCGCCGCCCGGGGAAGAGGAACGGGAAGCACACGAAGGCTTCCGGCTGCGGCGGCGCTTCCGGCGCGCGGGGCGGCAGAGAAGCGGAAGCACCGCCCGCGCGGGGCGCTTCTGCTGGGCGGGGCCGCGCGCGCGCTTCCGGCCCCCGTCCGCGCTCCTCCCTCCCATTGGAGCGCGGGAGGGTCACGTGCCCCTCCCCCCCTCCCGCGCGCGCGCGCCCCCCCTGCGCGCCTCAGGGTTCCAGGCGGGGCGGGGCTGGGAGCGGAGAGAGTCCCGGGCTGGGGAGGGCCGGGAACCCTCGGGGCGCGGCGCTGGCAGGGTGCTCTAGGGTGACCCTGAAGGAGCAGCGAGGGTGGGCCAGAGCACCCAGTGCGGTCCCTTCCGGCCTGAAACATTCTGTGATTCTGTGACCACAGACAGCATCTAATTCCAGCCCCCTGCCATGGACACCTCCCAGTGTACCACTTTGCTCGGAGCCCCGTCCAGCCTGGCCTTGAACACTTCCAGGCGTGGGACATCACAGCTTCTCTGGGCAGCCTGTTCCAGTGCCTCACCACCCTCACAGTACATAATTTCTCCCTCATATCCAGTCTAACCCTATCCCCTCTTTCTGGGGACCTGCTCAAACAGCCAAAGCACGGGATTTTGGGACTACATGCCATCTCTGGGCCACTTCTTCCAGTATTTGATGACACAGTAATAAAGTTTTCTTACATGTAAATTACCTGGGAAAAAAACCAAACCCGTATTTCCTCACTCCTATGTGATTAGGATTTTACAACCTGTTTTTCTGCAAGCCATGGAGATGTGAACTTTCACCTTTTTCCTTTTGTTTTCAATGCTCTTTTAAATTTCCTGAAATAAAAATTATAAACTGAAGTACTAATTGGACAATTTCAGATTCTCTCAGAAAAACTTCCTTCTTCATATAGAAACAGTGATATTTGGCCTGGAAATATTTAAATATCACATTTTTAAAGTTTATTCAGCACTAATAGAGTCAGGACATTAGTTCCTTACTTTAGGACATTAGTTTCTTACTGCTTCTCTTACTTCTTTTCTCATAAAAGAAAGGAAACACATACACTTTGGCCTCCTTGTTAAATATTTTCCTACTTTCTCTATTGAATTACAGCATAAAATTTTTAATGGCCTTTCCAATGTTTTTATAACTTAGAAAAACATTTTTAAGAAAATGTATGATAAACTGTTGTTCAGCCATCTTTTCAATAATCCCTATGTATTCAGTACCTTTAGTTTAAAAATGTGTATGGAGTGGCTTTGAACATGTCAATGTCTGTTGTCTTTTTCCTTGTCTCTAACCATAGTGGAGAATTTGTATTTTCCAAAGAACTACATTTTATTTGTTAAATTTTCACAGGGTTCATTAATTTAAGCCACAAATATCATGTAATGGTACAACAACTAGTTGTCTTAGATTTCATTGTAATATTCCTTCCATTTTAAAAGCACTTTTCCTTATAGAGCTAGCTGGTTTTTTCCTTAATAACAGTAATCTTTAAGAGCTCAGCAGTTGTTTTGATAAATAAAATAGGCCAAACCATGTGGAAAAATGGAAAGTAATTCCGATTAAGTAGTCTATCATATATCAAAGGCAAAATTGGCAGCCTGGATTTTCATGCTTATCTGTTTCATTTTCATCATCTCATTTCCTCTGCTGCTGTTGAAGTGGAACATAGTGGCTTTTTCACATCTGTTTCAAATAATCACCTGGAGGTACTTTTTATAGCAAAGATGAAATTCAGTTTGTGTGTTCCTAACATTTTTCCAAGGGAAAGTATGAGAGTTCAGTTTATAAATGTAGTTAATACTTGCAGTAATCACATCATCTAACTTTGATTCTAAGAGTAAGTTTTTTAGGTACTAGATAATCAGCAGCTCAACTGACATCAGCAGCTTAACTATCTGACATCTTACTCATTTCTTGAGTCCTAATGATGGTCCAAATACACTATAACAAATACACAAGCTACAGAAGAGGTGTTCCCTGTCACTTTGGCACAAGAAAGATTCAGAGAAATTTGAAAATGAAAAATTGTATTTTGAACCAGTGAATGCTCTTACTACAATGGCAGGTGCAAAGTAAGCTTAATAGAAACACAAGAGCTATTTGGTGTTTCAGAATGCAAAAGAATGTTACCACCTGAGAGACCACTGTGTCACAGTTAATAGATCGCATGAACTGTTGGGACATAGATGTTTTATATTTGATCATTCTACTACACCCAGAAATTATATTTCCTATGTTGATCTCAAAATAAATACTGCAGCAGCATTTCATTAGTGAGGCTGTGAATTCCATTAATGTTTCAGAACCTTTTAAACTCTTGGATCTTTGCTTCTGTTTTCCATGCTCTGATATACCCTTTTCATTTGCATGTAGCTGTCTCCACATTTGTGTCTTTGTCCAATAGCAGCATCTTTGTTTGTTTACTTTTGAGGTTGTACCTAGATAATTATTAATCTCTTCATCACCATTGCATAACAGCTGCTTTTTATATTTCCTTGTTCCTTGCAATTGATATGGTTAAATAAACTTACACATTTAAACCCCCAAATCATTAGGGACCTAATTCAGCTTGACTTTCATCAAGTCTCATTTTAACCCTACATTTTTTTGGCCTCTCAGACGCTGCACACGCTTGTGATCAGTCCCTGTTATATTCCTTGTAAGATCTGCTTATTTCCAGTGTGAATTTATATGTGACAGTTGTTTTTAAGCAGTTGTATCTCAAACTATTTTCAGCAATTTCACTTCATGGATGATGTACAATTTTTTTTTTTTCTGACTGCAGAATATTCCAAGTTTGCTCTATGCACAAGTCTCTGAGTTCTTCAAGAATTTTTAATCATGTGGAGACTTTGTACAGTGGAAGCTCCATTTTGAGCTTATTTTCTTCTTTATAGATATGTTGGAATTCATAAGAGATCAAGGTATACCAAGGTTAGATAATATTTTTGAGATATCAACTGGAAGCTCTTTTTTCCCTACAATTTTGTTATCCTCTTTCTTATTTGATTCCTGGAAGGCTGGCTTTTCATTTAGTTTATGTTAATCTCTGAGATTTGTTGTATTTGTGTCATGTCTGGCCAAGGGGAACTAGCCAAAATAGCTAAATCCTTTCAGGAATACAGAAACACCTGAATACTGCTGGAGTTTTTTATGTTGCAATGCAATGTTAACAGTGATTTTTAAAGACATGTCAAATATTAATTTAGTTATCTAAGTCTACTGCTGCTCCTCCCTTTACAGAAAAAGAAAGAAGTATATATTCTGTCATTGCTATTTTTAACATTACTACTGGTTTGGATTATGATTACTTAAACTTGCAGAAGCTGTTGCTTGATGGAGCCTAGAAGACTGTTTCAAATGTAGTGTTGTACTCCTCCAAGCCATGATGCACACCTTGTAGTATTGCTTTATCTGATTTTTGGTAAGAGAAGGAATTATTCATTACATAGGGAGTTTAAAGCTGGAGTTCAAACCTCTCAGTCTATGTAAAATTTATGTCTCTTTAGAAAGATTCCCAATTATACAGATCCAGCAGCACGACTGCCGAATTTATAGGCACAGGTTGCAAGACTGTTTCCTCCAGGCTTTAGTACTCTACTGAAAATACTTTTGTTTGCACAGATCATACTTTTGTTCTTTGTATATGTTGGGATTATTGCTTAATTTTATACCATTTCATGTTAAAAACATATTGCAAGTTACTGTATTCAAATGCCATGTATTTTCGGGGTGAAAAAGGCTCAGAGGATCCAGTAGGTCCGGTTGGCCCCCCAGGTCTTTCACCTTGGTCTTTCGTTAATTGAGACATTCAAAATAAAAAGCCTTTTAAGTAAGGAAGGTGACTCTTCTTTTGATGGCAGAATGGCCTTTGTCAACCACACAGAGTCGGATAAGATTGAAAAAACTCTCAGCTTCACTTACTCCATTAATGTTAGTGGTGGTTGCTGTACTTGTGAAGAAATGTGACCAGGGGGAATTGAAATAAATACAGCAAGAATTTCACCAGCACATTTGTGTTCTTTTGAAGATAGCTACTTCATTTTATTAATTGAAAAACTGGTCTATGGAAGTTTAGAAATTAATGTCCTAGCTAATCTTTTTAGGCTATCCAAGCTCCTGAAAGAATACCTGGACCAAAGGGATAGCAAAGTTTGAGTGTTGAAAGTCCAGAGGTAACCCGTGAAAAAAATCCTGATTTTAGAAGGATAGAGCAGGGGATATATGTGACAGAGGACAAGACTTTCTATACATTAGAGCTCATATTCTTTTAGGAAAACTCATTAAATAAAAGGTAACTTCAGTTTTGATCACTGTAGGCTTTGAGAGAGAAAACCCCTCTTGAGCTGTACCATACGTTATGATAAGCAGAAACTAGAGGATTTATAAAGGGTTGTTTAAAGAATTTGAAAATAAAAAATGCTGTATTTTAACAATATTCCATGTTGCTGAGCCTAACCAAAGCCCTTATTCAAACTGACAATTCTTTGTAGCCACAAAATGGCTACACAATGGATGCTGTAATGGCTGCACATTTAGCCATCTTTGCTTTAAGCCATCAGTGAAGTAAAACATTTACACAAATAATTCTAAATTGGAATTTTTGATATTTTTTGGTGTTGTGGGTTTTGTGGGTTTTGGTTTGGTTTGGTTTTATTGTTTTTTTTTTTTTTGGTTTTGGGGGTGGGGGCATGTATTTGTCTTTTTTTTAGGGACAACAAAGTGAGCCTGGTCCAAACAGGAACCATGGCATTTCAGGAATGGGACTGTCGGGAAGTAAAGTGCGTCTGTTTTAAACAGCTACTGTTTTAATCCTTGTTCCATTTACTTCACTTACAAATGTAAGTAATAATTTACCTTTGTACTAATGCAAAACACTTCTCAGGCCAGTACTACATAAGTGATGCAACAAGACTACCATTTCACTTCTCTGACAACCTAGAGCTGTACATACTTCAGCAGTTCATACTGCCTTGCCAGTACATTCACTTTTAGCTTTTATTAACTTTGCAGTACTCAAAAGATCCATGTGATGTACTGGTGCTCTCAGTCTGGCTATCTAAAAGAGAGGAATGTGTGAAATGAGTATTTAGAATCTCAGGATCAGGTAGGAACTAAGGAGTAAAACCAGTTCTTCCAGGAGATATCCTCCCTCCTCAAAGTGTTGTATATTAGTCTTTTAATATCTTAGTCTTTAGCTTCCACCTTCTATTACAAGGGCACAAATGTTTTGCCGAGACAGAAGCCTCCTTTACTAGGTGTGTATAAATTATTAAATGCTGAATGAATCACCCGGTATGAAGTACTATCATTACTATCATTATGCATTATCATGTAGATACACCAGAGGGCAGGATTTAAATAGCATAAATATCTTCATAGCTTAAATATTCAGCAACTAGATGATCCTTTTGATACACTTACTACAATCTGGTTTTGAGAAGGCAAATAATCACAACTTTGCTAACACAGTGTATGAATAACAATGACAGTGAATTAAGATACATCTAGTATAAGGAACAGTGGTTTTTAAAAGCTGTTTAAAATAGTTATTTCAAATTTCATGTAATAGTGTTTCCTGGCCAGAGGAAAAAAATCTAGTATTCTTTATGGTAATTATTGGCATTCTTATTGAGTGAAGAGTACACCAGGAGAAAAATATAAATTTCAGGCAGTGAGTTTTGATTGATATCATCAAACAACCTGACCCATAGTGTAAGTCCTCTGACATTTTACATTCATATACTCTAGAATAGTCACCTTTTTTCATATTTGTATACATCTGTATCACATTTGCATTCAGTTGTGGCTTTTCAAGTAACAGAATCATAGTTTACTTTGTCTATCTTCATACAGAAGCTCTCTCTTATCTTTGTAACTCTTTCTTTGTATTTCTTATTTACCATTTTTGAATTTCAGAAATGAGAATAGCAGGAAATATTCAAGGAGGGCAGGTATGTACCAGGAACAAAAGCTAAACATTATTTTTTCCTGTAGAAGAGATGACTTAGCATGTATGCAGGAACTAAAGGCTTATTAACTTTCACTAGCAACATGAAATGAGTTGTACAGATAAAACTTTGTATTGCAGACTAGAGCTTTAGTATGGTCATGTAATGGGTGCATTTAGACAGATTCAGTAGTCCTGGAAGCTGAGTATGCTGAGCATCTGGTTCAGAGCATGTGATTCAGGGCAGCCGTTGGAACACTGCTGTACTGAAAAGCTTTGCAAGAAGTATTACTGTTAAAAACAATGCTTTAAATCTGGAGTCATTACTTCCATCAGATTTGATTTCTAAGTGAATACAAAGCTACGAAAATATATACTAACAAGACCAGTGGAAAAAAAAAAAACCTTCTGAATTGTATATCAACAGTCCTGTTGTGGAACTGTCAAGATTCTTACTGTACTTCCAAAACACAGTAAGAAGTGAAGAAGAGCTTATGCTGTTGCCAGAGACCAGTTACAAACCAAGATGTAACAGATTTATGGATGTTCTAGCCAGAGAAATGCAACCGCACTTGACCCCATTACTGTCCAAACACAGCATGTGCAACAGAACTACCAGGGTACAGGTTTATTTGACTAGTCACATTGTTGTGTCTAAAAATCATGTTAACATTTTCTGATCTCTGCCAGATGAGAGTAATGTTTGCAGGTCCCAAAAAAATGTGAGAAATCTTTGAACACATCTGGAAATCCATTCATTCGGTTCTGTTTTGGCACATAGTGCAGATAAACCTTGCCAAATGCTGGAAAAAGCTTTTTTTTTTCATAGCTGTTGACCTGATAGTCTATTTGCAGTCTTGATCTAGGCATGCATAAGGGTAAGAATAAGTATGTAAACAGTATGAGTGATCTGTGGGACTAATTTGTTGCTAATGAAGTGTTTAATCATCACCAATGTCTCTAATACAACAGACGCTGGGTGCTGACAATAATTATCCTTTATAGCACTAACAGCTATTTAGTGTAAAATATTGTATTCCATTGAAACTCTTTGTTTTTCATGTGTGTAAGGAAGGCAACATTTACTTAATGAGGACAGTTAGCCTTAATAAAGATGACATATATTTGACAGGAGAGGACTTAGAGGTTTATAGGAAGGAGGCCCTTTAGAATGAGGTTGCAACGGCTGGGCCAGCAAATCCTTCCTCACTTGAACTGGGTGAAGAGGGTGAGCAGTGGTGGTGGGTAGGGTTTTTTTCTGTTAGCAGCATGTTCCTTCAGTACATTTAACGTTAACAGAGCATGAACAGACTGACAATTCTGTGTAGGAATGGTACTTGTACAGTCACAGGGCAAAGGTACAGCTCTCACATGCAACCTGGTCTGGCTTAACCTCAGCCAGCAACTAAGCACTGCACAGCCTCTTGCTTACTCTGTACCCTCATCAGGATGGGAGGAACGGAATTGGAAAGGTAAAAATAAGAAACCACATGTGTTGAGAGAAGAGAAGTTTAATAATTTTTTTTCAACCAATTAACCAATTAATTTTTTAAACAAATAACAGTAATAATATTGTAATGAAAAGGAAAATAGCAAAGAGAAATAAAACCCAAGAAAGAAAAATGTTGGAAATGAAAACACTTGCTCACCACCAGCTGGCACATGCCCAGCCAATCCCTGAGCAGTGGCCCCCCAAACAAGCATCCTCCACCTTTATATCCTGATCATGATAGCATATGGTCTGGGATGTCCCTTGGGTCAGTTGGGGTCAGGTGTCCTGGCTGCATCCCCTACCAACTCCTTGTGCACCCACAGCCCACTCCCTGCTGGGATGAGATGAGGAGCAGAAAAGGCCTTGACCCCATGTAAGCACTACACAGCAATAGCTGAAATACCTCTGAATTATCAACACCGTTTCTGGCATGAATCCAAAACAGCCCCATACCAGCTACTGTGGAGAAAATCAACTCCACCCCAGCCAAAACCAGCATCACATAGAGCTTAGTGTTATCTCCATCTTTGCTAAGAGCTAAGATCTCGTTGAGTTCCTTAGTATGCGTTGTCTCACTCTTTAATTTAGTTAGAGTTGCATATGCTGTCGTTTTCATGGCTCACAGCACACACAAACAGATAATAGTGTTTGCAAAGGTGGATTTCCAGCTGAATGTCTCTTTATAAAGGGATATACCCTTGGAGAAGCGGAAAGTGAGTGCTTAAGAAAGTGTTTAGTCTATCAATACATGAGACCTTGCACCCAGGCTACATGAAGGGTGTTTCTACTGACCTTAATGAAGACAGATACTTTCTTTACATTCATTGGTCAGTGGTGCCTTATTTTATTCCTCCCTATTCTTTCCCTTTCACCAACATTTTAATGAAATCAGCAGGAAATGCCCTCTGCTTCCTTAAAAGCCTAACATACTCGGCTTACTTACAAGCTCCTAGTCAACATGTCCCAGCCAACCCTGAACTAATGTGGGATTTGCTGCTCCAGCTGGATTCTGCTAAGTCTTTAGGGCCTGGTGGGATTCATCCTAGGGTAGTCAAAGGGCTAATGTCATTGTGAGACCTCACTCAATGATTTTTTAACGGTCTTTGGAATCTGGAGAGGTTTCAGTTGTCTGGAAGCTGGTAAATTTCAAGAGCAAGACGGATGACCCTGGTAACTACAGGTGTGTCAGTCTCACATCAGTGCCTGGTAAAATCATGGATAAGATTATTCTTGGAGGTAGTGAAAAACTCCTGAAGGACAATAGAGTCATCATCGGTCACAGCCAGTATGGCTTCATGAGGGAAAAATCCAGCCTGTCAAAGTTCATTTCCTTTTATGACAAGGTAACCCACCTCGTTGATCAAAGGAAGCCAGTTGATACAATCTTTTTGGATTTCAGTAAAGTTTTTTATACTGTCTCTCACAACATCCCTCTGGACAAAATGTCCATCACACAGCTGGATAAACATGTCATGTGATGGGCAAACAACTGGCTCAGGGGTCAGGCACAGGGTTACAGTGAATGGGGTGACATCAGAATGGTGACCTGTCACTAGTGGGGTTCCACAGGGCTCCGTCCTCGGCCCTGTGCTCTTCAACATCTTCATAAATGACTGGGACATAGGTCTATAAGGTATGCTAAGTAAATTTGATGATAATACTAAATTGGGAGGAGCTGTTGACTCCATCAGAGAGGTCCTGCAGAGAGACCTTGACAAATTAGAGGGCTGGGCAATCTCCAATTGTATAAAGTTTAACATGGTCAAGTCCCAGATTCAGCACTTGGGACAGGACAACCTTGCATGTACGGACAGACTGGCGAGTGAGAGGCTGGAAAGGGCTCTAGAGGTTCTGGTTGATGGCAAGGTGAACATGAGTTGACAGTGTGTCCTGGCAGCCAGGAACAGGCACTGGAACAGGCTCCCCCGGAGAGTGGTAACACACTAAGCCTGTAAGAGTTCAAGAAGCATTTGGACAACTCCTTCAGGCATGTGGTGTGATTTTTGATGTTGGCCTATGCAGGGCTAGGAGTTGGACTAGATGATTCTTGTGGGTCCCTAACAACTCAGGATATTCCATGATTCTGCCCTGTGACCAAGGTGCCGAGGGATGTCTTGCCTGGTAGGCAGTGCCTGTCTAGGGGATGTCTTCTAACCTTCTGCTGGGCATTTGTACTTAACTCCCTCAGTGCATGTTATGATTCCTTGAGACTCATCATTGGCATACTTTCTCTCACCCCATTTTTTTGTGATAACACAATCTTACTCTGAAGTAGATAGAGCAAATATAATTTCTGTGCAACATTCGGAAAGCTACCTAAATGACCACCCCCTTTTAGATATCCTGTTTGTGTCTGATTCCTCAGAGGATTTAAAAAGCAGAAAGAATTTCTGAGGAAACCAGCTCAAAAATAATTTTTTTCTTTTTTTTAAAGTTGTCTTTTATTATTGTAATTGCTAATCCAGTTACCACCTTTGAGTCCTAAAGACTCTCAAACCATCAGGTCAGACTTCAGTTCTAGCCTGCACATGATGTACTGCTCTCACATCTCTGATCTAGCCAGTGCTGCAACATTAATGCAGACAGGGTGAAGACATGTGACTGGCAGAGTGAAGGGTAAAGATGCAGGTTGTCTTCATCTACAAGTGAGCTTTTTCAATGTAAAAGTACAGTTACTTAAAGTGGAAAAACACTTGTGCTCCCAGACTGACACTGTCCCTTTAATGAAATGTCTTGGTCTCTTGCTCAGCCCTGGCCAAGTGCCCAACCATCTTCATTTAAACTTTGGCCAATTAAACATCAGCAATAAAAGATAAAATATCTAGATGCAACGGAGAGCCATTTACAAGTGGATAGGCCATTTATTTGTAGATTGCTTTATTTTGGTAAACAAAACATATTTTCCAGTATGATCTACAGGACATATTTTCTACACTGAAAACTTCTTTAATCCACAATTTGCTTTCTGAATGCCTTCAAAGGTAAGAGACTTTGTTACTTCCTTTCTAGTTTTAGAGGACTGGACTTAGAGTTTCTGTATATGTGACTTCCTGATGGACTTGAAAAGAGGATTTAGGAAGGATTTTTACATTTAACATATTGTCTTTGTTGTTATTGATATTTAAAATTAATTTTTGTAAAATACAGGGTTTTTTTGTAAATCAGTTTTAATGTATTTCAGTATACTCTAGAAATATGTTGAATTGCTGATTTAAATGTTCCAATTTTCATTTTATCAGTATATTGTCATTACAATAGAATGCTGCCTTTATGAAAAATACTGCACATATTCTGTAATAGTCATGTAATATTAATAATATGCTAAGCCACTGTTTCTTAGAAGAATAAGTTGTTCATACTGATGCTCCAGACCTAGGTAATATATCTGTATCCCAAAACACCCAGATCTTTTTTTATTCCTAATAATTAGAGTAGCAATTCATTTTACCCTTCTTTGTTAGATATTCAAATGACTTTTTGTTAAGAAAGAAAAGGCAGTCCTGGGTTATACCCATACTTCTTCTGTAATGAAACAGGTTCTACTATACATGTGAGCTACAGCTGAGGTAGTGCTTGTTACTGTGCTTAAATTACCTACACAGTGACTTTTATAATTGTTTTTTATATATTTTCTCTAGAACATGCTTCCCACAAATATGTATTTCCCACAAAAAGAGTTATTTTATATCTGTATTTATTTATTTGCTTCTATTAATGAAGTATTCACAGGTGGTTTTTACTTTTAACAGGAAGGAGAAGTTGTCTAATTGGGATGAAAGTCACTATGAGGAAAAAATGTCTTTTCTTTTACTTTATATTTCTGGCTATGATAACAAACCAGATAGTACAAGGGCAAAACAGAAAGAAAGGAAAAAATATTTACTCTCCCATGCCAAAAGATGAAGGTAAAACCATTTTTTTAAAATTTCTAATTGACTGTGTTGCATGTATCCATGCATTTTAGCATAATTATTTAGTAATTGATAACTTCCATGTGAATATGTAAAATGTGATTTACTTTGATTATCAGGGCTGGAAATACTTTGTGACTACTTGGACATGGATTCCAGTTTGATCAATGATTTTCATGGACATGCATATGTCTTAAGAGAAGTTATAAGAAACCTGATTTTTTGTTTGAAATTGCATGTGGAAAATTTTGTATGCAAAATCAACTAAAATACTAGAACAATCCCGTCAAGAACCTAACTTGACAGTTTTCATTAGAATTTCTGGGATTTTACAGTGAAATTTATCATTAGAATTTTTACCGGGAAGACAGAAGAATATTTGGGAAAATAATTTTTGCAGAGAATTATCTGAAATCTGCCATGCAGCTGTTCCCATCATTCATAGATTTAACTTTCTTGTTCCATTACAGGTGACATGTGTCTCATTGATATACTCTTTATCTTGGACAGTTCAGAAAGTGCCAAAAATCAGTTGTTTGATTTACAGAAGAATTTTGTTCAAAACATATCTGACAGCATTTTCCAGATGAAGCCAGTTACGTCTCACACGTATAATGTTAAACTAGCAGGTATGCAATTCAGCAGCACAGTCAGCATTGATCATCCCTTTACAGCCTGGAAAAATGTCCAGAATTTTAAGCAGAAAATCAATTCTCTGGGCCTTATTGGCCACGGCACTTACTCCTATTATGCAGTTTCAAATGCCACTCAGCTGTTTAAAACTGAAAGTCGTAAGAGAAGTGTAAAAGTGGCTTTTTTGATGACTGATGGTGTGGATCATCCAAACAGCCCTAATGTCGAGGGTATCGCCACAACAGCTAGAAGTCTTGGAATACATTTTATTACCATTGGCCTTTCTAAGAAAACAGTCCAAGAAGGAAAATTGCGCATGCTATCTGGTGATTCATCCTCTAAACATGTCCCATGCCTGGATGATCAGAACCTGGTAGTTGATGTAGCACTGCAACTGGTAAGTTATGCTGATGTTAATCTTGTCATGCATCTATCCATGGCAGATTTCATTTAACTTTGATTAGGTAAGCCCTGAAGACAGTGCAGAGGGTTTTGTGGTGCCTTCTCTGCTACAGCAGGAGTCAGGGTAGAGGGAGCTTCCTTCTCCCAGCCACTCTCCAAGGAGTTGCGTGCTTGGACAATAATAGCTCAGCTGCCCTGATCACATTTCCCAGAACACAGAGCGTGTCTCTGAGCATATGAAAATACTTTAGAAAGTAGCTTGATCTCATGCATAGTCACAGAGTTCTTCCCCTAAATATTCCATTTGTAGGGCCTTCCAAAGGAAGGCCTTTGATTAGGAAGTGTTTTCATAATCCCTGTTGTTAGCACTGTGCCTTAATACTGTCTGTTTTGCTATCCCATTACTTCTCATGTGTTTTCTGATCATTGGAATAACCCTCTCTTCCTGCCAAGAACTCTTTTCTCTATGAATAGTTGCACAGACTGGTTCTTACCCCTTTGAGGAAGGAATGAAAGATGAAGGTATTCATCATCTCTACCATTCACTTTGGAAATTCTATAAACTAGAGAGGAAAAATTAGTACTCTGTTAAATGAAATCGTACCTATATGAAACTAATATTTTTGTTTTGTTTTATTTAATTTTCAGGAAGCCTTGCTACAGAAGCAGGTAGGGTTTTTGAGCTTTGTGTTTGATTACTGTTATTGATGCTAGACTTCCCAAAGTCTGCTTCTTCTGTAATGCAACAATACTTGAGGATTAATCAACCTTCCATCTCTGGGTAAATTTTATGACCGTGGTTGCTTTTATTTTAACTTTCCTCCATTTCTTCTGTCCCTTCTCCTGAGAAATCTATGATGTTAGCTCATTAGTGAGTAGTAAGACATAAAGAACTCTTCCTACAAGAGTGGAATATGTCTAATGCAAGATACGCAAGTTCATTTGTGGTCTCATTAGAAAACAATAACAATGTCAAAATGGTTCAAAATTTATATAAGGTTTCACAGTACTGTGTACTATGTATATGCTATCTTAAACATTTTTAATTGTTACCATAACTACAGTCACTACAGTAAGAGATTTATTTTTGCTATAAATAAATCACGTAACTGATTTTGGTTGCTCTATATGGAAGCTTAATGTTGATTATATGAGAAGTAAATATATTAGAACATAATTTATTTCCTATTATTCCACTTTTATGTTCTTTAGTCTCTGGCTAGGCAAAACTAAAATTTTTGCTTTAAAAATTTGAAATAATATATTTGAAAAACATACTCCTTTATCTTTCTATTAACCTTGTAGTGTGTGCAGAAGATCTGTGAGTGTGAAAAGGGAGTAAAAGGAGACAAAGGTGATTCTGTAAGTATGCATTCATCTGAATAGGCTCAAGAATTTGAATTTTAATCAAGATCAATACTGCACAGTACTTTAATTGGTTATTATGTAAACTGTGTAAAAACCAAGACATTAGCTGTGCATGTACTGCAAAAAGATTGATTTATTGTAGCATATGAAGTTGGTAGTGAAAGGCCACTGTTAAATAAGCTCAGAAAAAAAATTTATCCATAATCAGATACTATCTTGAAAATGTATTTCTATTATTGGATAATAAAACACTGTGGATAAATAGGTACATGATTTTGGAGTCCAAATAAAAAAGTTATTCTTGAATCTTGAAATGGGGAAAGAAAGGTCCATTAGACAAAGGTTTTCATCCACCAGCAATTTCTATTTTTGTTAGGAGTAAAGGTTCAAAAGTTTGAAGGTAATAGGCTATATGAGGAAAGGTCTAAAACTCTGCCTTCAAGACTCTCTTTGCTCTTGTGACACTTCAGGACATGTACCAGCCTCTGGTAAGGAACAGAAAAGTGTGAGTTCAGGCAGTGGGTAACCTCTCTGATTATTTTTCTGATTTTAATAGCTCCCCCAGAGACAAGCAAGGCACATTCAGAGGTTTTTCTCTTTCTCCCTAGACTCTATCTGGTCAACCATACCGTTAGCATGTTATGACACCAGGGTCTATCATTCAGTCCTTCTGGATAATATGCATCTGGATAACGTGCATCTGAACTTCTGTTGGCAATTTAAAATTTTAGATCCAAGGATTTTTTTATTCTAAGAGTTATTTTATCCAAATAAAAGTTATTTTATCCAAAATTATTAGATGTAACCTATTATACAGATGTGTATACACCAAACTTTCAAGTCTCCACTGTGATGATCCTCCAAAGAGTAATAATGGTACAGTAATTTTTTCCTTAGGGCTGCTGAATATTGACCCTAAACTGTTCTGTACAGTTTTTTTCTAAGCAGAGAAGATGAGATAGTGGTGGTTAATTGAGAAATGGGAAGGAAGAACTGTGTTTGTTTTCTGAAATGCCTTCCTGATTAGATTTTTCAGATGCTCTGTAGAAAATGTATTTATCGTTGAATATTGTTTAAAAAAAATTGTAGATACTTTCTAATACCAGAGTGGGTTTAGCTAAATGAACGTTGTGTCACATGTACCATACTTGAATCAGTGGGGGTTTCTAGCAAAACTTATTCCAGAATGATTTTGGACTAAGATGTAGTCTTAGACAAGCTGGCGAATTTTATCCTCACAATGGTAATAACATTTTCCTGCTTTGTTTCAGGGCAGTGCTGGTAGCAAAGGGGAGAAAGGTGACCTAGGACCAAAAGGAAACAAGGTAATGTGAATTTAAAAGAAAAAAAGCGAATTTCTATCCAGTTATTCAAACCATAGATGTGAATACGGCAAAGGAAAAGTATGTTTAAATAAATTTTAAATATTGACATTTGCTAGTTTGTAGTTAACTGCTTTAGAAGTGTGAGAGAAAAGTTTAAAACCAAACTGCTACCAAATTAACACTGTCTATCATCCCAGTTTTTCTCTGACAGCAGAGATCTCTGAATATAGCTGAAGGCTCTTGAAGTTCCATGGAATTTTCTAACAGTACACAGATCCCTTGAGCAGAGTGCTTTGCTCTAATGACTAAGATTTCAGTCGTCCAGTGACAATAGCTGAGTTTTCTGTTTTAATGTTCAGGAAATGTGTATCCTTAATTGTGGAAGGAGGAAGTGTGAACATGAGTAAATAGGAAAAAACTAGTTCTGCTCTTTCAACAATGTTCTTGGGTTTAGTGCTATAGGGATAAATGAATGGGCAGTACGTATTTCAGTTGTATTCCTTTGCTTCCAACAGGGTGATGCTCAAAAAGGAGATCATGGAGAAAAAGGTGAAGAGGTATGTGACTACTACAGTGCTAATTCATACTTTGTCTTTTCACATTTTCGGAACTAAAAATGTTATTTTCATTTTTTATGTGTCTACTTTATTCTAAAGCACCTACACTTAGGCCTGGTTTACAGAAGCATATATACTGAGAGAAACAGGCTAAGCATGTGCTTACACATAGAGATGAGATGCTACGGGGAGAAGGAACTTTCAAAGCTGTGTGATTTTGAACTGACTTCCTTTAGACTTAACCCAAAGACAGAACTGAAAATGTCATTACTAAAAACACTAGATAGTCCTTTGGTGGCTTCTGACAACTGATACTTCTCAGAGTTCTTGTTGGTTCACTGGAGAAAGATTGACACTACTCCCTGTAGAAGAGTAACTCAGTTTAAAAGTCCCATTTAAATGGCAGCTCATATCTACTAGGAGGCTGGTAAACTGAATGGCATATTTACAGCTAATATATGAGTAAAAAATAGACATCTAGATTTGCAGAGAATTATATGTTAAGCAGTTTTAGACAGATATATTATTGTTGTGAATGGTTAAACTTCTGAAACAATTTTTTACTGGGGGGGTGGGGCTTTTTCTACTTAAATTAGCAGTATGTTAAGCCTTTGCTTTCTCTTTTATGATTTTTTCCTTTTTTTCAATTTTTAAATAGGGACCTCCTGGCTACAAGGGAGACAAGGTAAGTTTTCTGTAGAATAGAAGTAGTCTGAAAATAAATTGTCACTTGCTGACAGTGTATGTGAAAGAATGGAAATAAGAGCTTATCTTGTGTGGTGCTGGATTTCCACATTCCTTTCCTTACTAATTTGACTGCCCTCTCCACGTGGCTCCCTCTTCCCCCGCCCCTAGTGCTAACCAGTCCCTCGGGTTTCTCCCATTGGTTTTGTTACCCCAACTCTGCCCTTGTACCGCCCCTATGCCCTGAGACCATTTGTCCATGTGCTCTCTCTGCCCCCCTCTTCCCCAAGATAAGGGGCTTCAAGTCATGTGCCTGCTCTCTCTGCCCTGGGGATCAGCGAGCCGCCAGCCTCTCTCCCTCTGCCCTGAGCACCGTGCCATGTGCTGGCCCTCGGCCTCTGGGGGCGAGCACACGTGCTGGTCCTAGGCCTTGGGGAGCTAGCATGNTTGTTGTGGGCCGACAGCCAACCGGGATAGCTGGGGCTGCCGAAAGGCTGCGGGAAGCGGAACAGCCGCTCTCCCTAGGATGGCTCTGCGGCGCTCTCGGGAAGGTTGCGGCGTGCCGTACCAACGCAAGAACCTACACACGGCAACAGTCTTCTCTTTTTGTCATGAAAGCTCCTAATGCAACCCCTAGAAGTAAATTCATAATTTATGTAAATGCTTACAGACTGGATTGCTGGAAATGGAAATGGAAATGGAAATGGAAATGGAAATGGAAATGGAAATGGAAAAGGAAAATGAAAATGAAAAGGAAAAGGAAAAGGAAAAGGAAAAGGAAAAGGAAAAGGAAAANAAAATAAAAGTGGCAACATCCAGAAATGTTTCTGGAAAGGAAAACAAAAAAACAGTTTCTGGAAGGAAAAGAAAATTGGGGGTTGAATAAGAGGTTAAGTGAAAAGAAAGTGAAAATGTTTACTACAAACACAATGTGGCAATCATTACCTTTCAAAAAACTTACCACAAGGAAGTTTACTTTTAAGTTATTTATAACTTGTGAGGGCTAATGCTTGATCAAGAAAATTTTCAACATAGTGTCTCCAAGAAGGTAAAAAAAGTATACATTTCAGTGACTTGCAGGATTCTAGAGATGAAATTGCAAAGTGGACCATCATAGTCAGAAATGAAACAGAGATAATCCCATTTTGACTTTTCTTGGTTTGGACACTTATCTCTCTACATTGTTAATAAAAGCAGTGCCTCTATAAATCTTTGTATTTATCAGTAAAATGCTTCAGTCAATTTTGTGGTAACATTTCATCAAAATGGGAACAGTAGACTCATAGGTCTACTTTTCGTGTGTGTTGTTATGTCAAATCATTAGTGAAACACTTAATTCTTTCTTCATTCCATATGTACAATCTCACAATTGTTATTCAGAAAAATCTCAGACATCACAGTAATGAAATCAGAGCATGGAAGGGATCTCTGGAGACAGTGCAGGGAGGTGGAAAAATGCCGCAACATTTATTAGATATTAAATGTATTATTCTCTGATGTAAGTTGGATGTTTTGCAGGCATTTTCAGAAATAATCTGTCTTGAGTAGAGCAGATCATATCTTCTACAGACCATATATAATGATGCCACTTCCAGGTCCTCAGAGTCTACTAAACCTCTTGTGCTACTGCTTGCAGAGTCTTTAATGCACGTAGTGTAATCAAATCATCTTGTTTAGCTGTGAATCCTTTGATTTCTTATAAAGGGTGAAAGAGGAGAATGTGGACCCCCAGGAACAAAAGGAGAAATAGTAAGTATAATTTTTATTTGAATTGTTTCAAGTTGATAGAGTTACTAGAAAATCATGTAACATATTCATAAACACAGCTTGATAATATTATTGTAAATTTGGAACACCTTGTAATTCCCTGGTGGTAGAGATACATTCACAGTAGAAGTATGATTTATAGAAACTGAACCCACAGTTCACCACATTCTTTTTTTTCTATTCTGCATAAGAAATGCAGATCCTTACTTAAAACAAAAACTGCCCTGACCAATGCCAAGCCTTGCTTACACTGGACTGAGCATTTTACAGAGACCACCCAATTTATTTCCTTAAAAGTTTAACTTCAATTTGAGTGTATAAAGTTATATTGCAATAAAAGCAGGTTCTTACTCGACATGAACAACTTTCAGGTCTGCGAGCCCATCTGTGCTGATTCGCATTCACACTTCTATCCAGTCCTCCTTTCCTTTGAACCTGGAGTGCAGTAGTGTTGCAAGCAAATACAGATTTTTATCTGGCTTATTTACATTCTGAAAGATGGAAGGGTAATTTACTGCTAAGTGAGATAATCGTGTATCTTGAGTTCATGCAGGCAGGTTCATATGAGTAATGCAAACCACTGATTTATAGTTAGAATTATTAAGAACTACCAACTAGATTGCACTTATCATTCTATTAAAGCACATTTCTTCAGCTTTACCATCCATATTATGCTTACCTTTATCAAAGACCACCTTGAAACGTTTTTGTTTTCTTGGAAGCTGCTATTTGATGATTAATTTCAGGTAGGAATCAATAAATATTCATTCCAGAAATATTTATTGCAAAGAAAAAAGAGCATTATACTATAATGAAAATCTAAAGGCTGAGAATATCTTTTGGGATACTGTGGTTTAAAATGGCAGCAAGTGAATCAGAAAAGTCTGAAATATCAATGTAAAAGGAGAGAGCTGCAGCTCCCAGAGGAATAAAGAAAGATTGTACCTTCTTTATCCAGGCAATATGTGAGAAATAGCATGATGTTATCTGAAATGTCTGCTAGGCTAAAAGGAAGCTGTTCAGAAGCTGGCAAAGAACGTAACCAAAGCAGCCAAGAAATCTGGATATAGAAAACATTTGTCAGGGCTGCCAGAAATCTGCTTGCTTCATTTCTGTTGAGGACAGTGATGAAAAAAACTGTCTGCAGGGGATCAGTCAGTTCCAGAATTCCCACCTTCACATCCACAAATCCTGAAGATAGAACGAAGTTATGGCTTTATTTTTAAAGAAAGCATTCTAGGCTAGACAAAATCAGACACAGAACACATACAGCCAAATGTATGAGAAGCAAATTCAGTATTCTGAGGTTGAACTTTAACTGGAGTGATGAATATTGAAGCATAATTGGGAGTCCAATTTGAAAATTTTGCATTTTTCCACTACCGCTTTTTCATCTCACTAATCAGACTGAATCCAGTAGTTTTGGTGCTGTATCTCAGATCTTTTTCAAATGCTGTTTGGGCTTGAAATTCAGACAGTTTCTGTTTGGCTTTGAAATCAGAACTGACTCAAGTCATGCGTTAGTATGCTATCAAAAGTAGCCATCATTGCATCAGCATATCACTGCACCATCCATTCCTTGTGTAGCTGGGCTGGAAATGGGCTGGAACTGAGTGGGGTTCTCTCTCTCTGGTGGCTGATGCTTGGCCTGGGAGCAAGTGCCAGGAAGTAGAGAATCTTTTAAAATTACTGACTCTGAATCTCTAGGGGGGGCAGTCGCTGGAGTTTCTGCATAGGTGTCACTGCTATATTTGTCATGGATATTAGAAGTTTGAAATACGACATATATCTTGAAAAATGCAGCAGTCTGCCAGTGCCTCTGCCTGTAGAGATGTTACTAATTAAAAGAGAAGTAATAAAAATAAAAACCCAGTAAATTTGCTCAAAGCTACTTTTGCTTAAGAAATAAATTATAACTGAGTATTTACTCAAGTGGAAGTGAATTTCTGTAGGATATGCATTATGGTGACTGAACAAAAAACAGTGAGGCAGAATGATTTTTGAATAATCTGCAGTAGTGGTGACTGTTAAGAACTCATTAAATGGAGAAATCACAGCTAATGGAATAAAATAGCACAGCATTTTAAAATTTTTGGATGCATTTTTAATGGATTTTGTGAACTATTAGTGTGATTCTGCCAGGCTACTGATCAGCAGTTTGAGTTAGTGAGGCAAAGTTACCTGAAGTTATTCTGGTATAAACACTGCAGCATTTTTATTAAGAATTCTGTATCTAATATGCTTCTAGGAACTAAATTCAAAAACCTGTAGCAAATAAAAACTTCATAATCAAATAGCTAAGATGTTAAGTAGCCATTCTCTATGTTTGTTGTAGATGAGAAGTATTTTAACCAAATATTGAGGGTGAAATTCAGGCAATTACCGAATACAGTATGAGAGCAGCAATGCAGTGGTGAGAGAATAAAGTACCTAGAAAATGCTTGAACAGAGATTAGAGCCATTACATACACGTTTCAAGTTCTTGACACTTGAAAGCAGATTGCAATTTCCTTTTAATCTGATAATTGAATCTAATTTTTCCTCAGGGTTTGCAAGGCTTTGTGGGCCCTACGGGACCTCGGGGACCTCAGGTAAGGGAACTAAAAGCTACCAAATAAAAAGGAAATACATTATATTCTCTAAGTTTCTTCTACATGCAACCTGTCAATTCAGTGAAGAACAGCCATGGTATGTGTGGCACCAAGACAGCAGAGTCTGCCAAATAATTATCTTGTCATGCAATTCACATGGAGTAATAAGATACCCTTTCTGTCAGCACTGTTTTTTGAATATTAACAGTATTCACAGAGCACTTCACAAGGTATGATGCAGAAAACTCTTGTCCTTTAGAGCTTAGAATTGTGCTATATTATACTGCACCCAGTTCAGGGGACATAAAACCCCAAAAGTTATATGTGTCTTCAAAGGCAGCTCATTCTTTGCTTTGACTTTTTTGTAGGGAATCAGGGGAGATCCAGGTCAGCAAGGCCCAAGAGGCATTCAAGGCAACAAGGTAAGATGTAGTTGTGTATGTGTAGTTGAATATGTTATTTGTCTAGGGAGAGAGGAGGTAGAAACTCTGTATGATCTTTATACTCCACTGTCAGTAGTTTTTTATTAGTGGTGTTATCTGCACAGCAATAATGTCCCCACCTGCATGGTGCACCATCACTTGATGAAGGCTTGGTATTGTTGGCACATACAGCCGCTTCTCCATCTGGGTCTCCAAGAACATTTTGTAGGGCCACAATAGGATGCAATCAAGGACCTCCCTAGAGCCACAGCACTTATGTCAGACTTTCAATCACCTGAATATGTGTTTTGACTTTTGCCATCACTTGGGAAGTTTTTTTCTAGAATATTTTTGCCTATAATGCCTCTGTTTAAAGATTTTAAGTATTTCTAGATGATGGTTAAAACTTTCAGACTGAGTATTTATAACAATTTTTAATTGCTTGTGTACTGTAAAAACTCAAGACAACTTTGAAATTGGTTGAGGTGTGAGATTTTACGACAATTAATGCCTTTGCCTTACTGATATTTAAAATAGATAATTTGGAGTTAATGACTACACCTTGTCAAGCAAAATCAGTTGGATAAAGTATGTGATTGATTTAGGAAGTCTTCTGGTTTTCAAACCTTTGGGAAATTGTTTGATGTGAATACGGTTGTCTTGCCCATGGGAGAGTTATTAACATCAGTGTTCGGTACAGAAAGGTCTTTCATTTATCAGTTTGATACAAAGACTTTCTACGAGAGGATCATTGATAGCCTGGCTAACAATCTAAGTTATACAAGACAAATTAATTCATAGAAAGCTGCTTTGTAAAAGATGCAATATATAAACACTCATGTTTTGTTTCTTAGACAACAATTTAATTAGAAAATTCACAGAAATAAATTTGGATATGGGAAGTGTTTATTGTAAAAGGTTTGGAGTATTGCCACCATCATGATTTTCCTCCTCCTGACAAATGCTTTTTCATACTTCTCATTTCTTCATCCTTTCAACAAAATGCTTGACTGGGAATGCTGCTGCAGAGCATTTTAGAAGTGGAAAAAGAAAGAGGATGATGGGTTTGAAAGAAGCTATTCATAAATGTGATGGAAAAATCATGACTCGCTTAACTTCAGCAAAGCAAATGGCAGTAATTTTTTTATCTGTCATTTCACACGGATGAGTCCAAGACAGTAGGACCAGATACTTCTATTAGATATAAACCCGTATTTGTTGAATCTTGTATGTCCTCCTGTCAGTGTCTTCACATACTTTCATGTCTGTAAAATACATACATCTTTCTCTAGAATCCATCTACATGGATACAATATTTATGGCCTGATGTTAGGCTTTAGCTGCAGATTTTCAGTAAGAATAAGAAGCTTCCCTCTTTCATCAGCTTTCAACTCCCCAACTTGCTGTTTAAGGTCTATAGTTGGGATTTTTCCATGCTCAGACATCTATAATAATAAAAATACTGCCAGACAATTTTAGCTAACATGCTTAGATATTATACTTAGAGAGTATAGAAGAAGCATATGTATGTTTAAGGGTTACCTCTTGTCCATACCTAATGCCAAAGCTAACCTTTGGCATTTTAAGGCTTATTTGAGATGAGTGAAAAGTTTTTTAATGATCAGTACAGATAGTCAGTGGTTGTTTTCAGATTAATAAGCAGCCATTCAGCTAGTAAAGGTCAAGGCCTTTTTTGGTTCAGACACATAGCAGTCTTTCCAATATTCTTTGTCCTGACAGAAGGATTATTAAATTGCTCTTTTAAGATTAGTTTTCATGACACATAATACAATATCTCTGAAAAGTGGCAGTTCTTTATAATTGCCTTGGATAAAATAAATAAGTTTATTCTTAGTGCAGTTCCTTGGCCTTTCCATGCTAATACTTTCTGCTTTTCGAATTGAACTAGTGACTTCATCTTGGTGGCATTGGTACCGATGTGACATAACACAGAACACTGCTGCTGAACATTTATTCTTTGTTACTGGGCCATGCTGAGGTTTGAAAGAGTAGATTCAGTTCCTCAAAATACAAACTCCAGATCAAGCTCAGCCTACAGATAGTTTGTGCCTCAGTAGTGAAGTCTACAGTCCACTCATGCATCTGTCCAGCTCAGTGCATCCCACACCTCTGTAATACTTTTACAGGTTATGGGTACGGATGCATCCTCTGACTTTGCAGTGCCAGGTGGCAGATGCAGGTGGGGACAGTGTCATCTGTGTCCTGTCTGGGTGCCACTGGCTCTGGCAGCCACCAGCAGGAGAGGCTTGGTGGCATTGCACCTTCAACTAATTCAATTTGACTTGTCTGAAGCAAGGTAGCATGGAGTCCAGAAACATTGTCCAAGAAATTACTTAAAGGAACTTTTCATTTTTTACTTCTATTATTCATATGCATTTCTTATTCTCAAGCTGCCAGCTAATCTCTCAGTGTGAAGTTTCCCTGAATGCTGAAATTGTGAACTGCACAATACTTTCTTTTCTTCTAATGGTACTGCTTTATTGTGTTTCCAGTAGTGAGTTGAAGCTCTTTAAGTCCCACTGCCTGCACTGAACAACTTTCCACTGACAGGAACTCAGCCAATCTGTTTCCATGTAGACATAAACGTTTAGGAGCAATCATATGGAGCTGAATCACATCCTTAACCTCTTAATCTTTCTAATGCACTTTGTAATCAGTCCTTATATTTAATAACCTCTTTAATATACAGGCAAATTTCATCACTTTACTTCCACCCTCTTTTCAAGCCATGTGTGAATACGTTGAACAACCTATATCCTGCCCAGAAGGCAGCTCAGTGTGGCATTAACTAGAACCAGCTTTTGCCATTATGGAAATTTTAAAAAATTTTTCTCTTATTTGCAGTTCTGCAAAGTTTTAACATCTAAATAATCTTATTACTGTATATATAAACCTTCTCCATAAAGAGGCTGAGGTATTTAAAATGGGACATTTGAGTTCCATTTCTAGGAAAAAACCATAAAAGCATGTTAATTATAATTATAATTATAATTATAATTATAATTATAATTATTATTATTATTATTATTATTATTATTATTATTATTATTATTATTATTAATTTACCTGACTAAATATATTTCCATTTAACCAAATACTTCCATAAACTTCCATGTTAACAGTTAACCTACAGCACAGTATAAAATATAAGGACTTTAAGAGAAAAACATCAGAGGGTAACAGGACACTTCACTCAAACACAGATAGGAGCTGGGAACTGGCACTTTTCACTGTGTGTCTCCTGTCCTCTGAACGAGACATCTTGGTCCTGTTTCCAGAGCAAATCCAAAGCTCTGAGCAAAGGACCAGGATTCTTCTGCTTGTTTCCTGCTTTACTGACTTTCTATTGCCTGTTGACAAGTTTCATACAAAGATGGTAAGTTTATCAGAGAAAAAATATTTTTAAAGCCAAATTCTATGCTGTGTTTTCTATTTCACTAACTTGAAGTACCAAAAGAAATACTACTCACACCTGTGCTTTGTATTTTCTTAGACATCTGCTTCACTTTAAGGCATTCTTCAGCCTTGCCAGCCGTCACATATTATCTATATTGTAAAATAAAGTAAAAACTTGGATCAAAGTGCACCTCATTCAGCTATAAAACTTACAAAGAAGACCAATAGGAAAAAAAAGGTAGTTATTTTATCATACAGAATTAATTAATTGAATTTGCAGAACACCAATTTGTAACCCTGGGTCTAAGGCAGAGACACTCAACTCTTGTCAAACTGCAGCTTACAGGAGCAAGGAACTCAGATTTTGTGTTCCTTGTCTTACTAAGAATTCAAGGGTGGCCCATGATACAATTTTGCTGGATGATTCAACAATTTCCAAAACACAGAAGATACTACCTCACTTAGTGAAAGACTGAAAGTACAAGAAACAGAAAGTTGGCAAAGAGAAAAGCCCTGCCACTCTTGGTTCTGCTCTGTAAATGTAACGTAGTGTATCATAAGCAGTCCATAAACATTATCCAGTGAGAATCCCATCTACTGTTTGACTTTCCCGGTAACCTGATTTCTGTCGTTCTCCTCCTTAGGTTCTACATATCTCTTAACTCAGTTAATACAATTAAACAGTATCTGGACTGGTTACTTCATGTCTTTTGTTGGACTTACCCATTCCCACATTGTGTTGTTCTGTTCTCATTAGAAGACGGCTGCGCCCTTCAATAGCAATAAAAACCAGGAAAAATCCAACATTCCAACACAAAAGGACTTAATTCATCTTGGTTTCGTCTCCAGGGAGGAAACAGAATCACCATGATTTTTCCAGAAAAAAGAGTTCTAGGAATGAATATAACATTTTTGCAAAGTTACATTGGGGTCGCCTAGTATTCTCAGTGTTGGATAAAAAGTTTATTTTAGACGTGCATATATCTATTGATTTACTCAGACAAGTTGGCATTATTTTTTCTGGTTTTAATTTATTTTCAAATGCTTAACTAATATTTATTAGAAAAACCCCACACCAACAATGAGGTGTTCTATGCAACAGCACCAGTAAGATTCTGTAAGAGTATACTTAAGGTAATTTTTGAAAATGTGTTTGTTAGTGAGGACAATAATAGTGACTATTTACAAATTTCAGTGAACAATTTATAAACAGAATTATGTGGTTACCAATAATAAAACTGGGACATGAAATCAGAGTATGACCTGTGTTCCACTCATAAAAAAGTGATGAGCAGGGAGTACTTATGGTTACCATTTCAGAATTGACATTGGGTTTATTTAAACTCTTAAACTAGCTACTAGATATAAAGTGCGTGTTTCTAGAGATCGTAATATATTCATGGGAAGGCTGAGAATGATGTTCTTAAAATCCACTGCTGTAGTAAGGAGCCTCTGTGGAAAATTTTATTTGTGTAGTAAGATTTTCAATTAAAGGCTAAAGTTTTATGAACAGACGTATTCAAACTTATAAGGAAAAGGTTAAGTTTGAATGTGGATATTCAAAGCAGTTATTCCCATAAAATCATCCTGGGACAATTCTGTGAAAAATCCATCATTGCATATTTTCCTGAATGCATTTCCCAGAATGAACTTCTAAGGGATCTGCTTCTTCCCTGATGACATATAAATTCTTTCCTAACTTATGTGGCAACTTACAGCTTTCCCAGGAGACTGAAAAAATCCAATTTTCCTATGAACAAGTTTAGTTTCTAGATATCTCAGCTAACTTAGAAATACAAAATATCAATAATATCTGTTAAAATATCTGTTAAAATATCTAAATCTATTTGCATTGTTGTTGCCAGTGTTTACTTCAAAGATAAAATCATAATATTTGAAAGATTTTTTTTTTTACTATAGCTCAATCATTACCACATTTTAGACTGAAATACAGAGTGTTTGTGTTCCTTACAGTATATATGGGCTTTCTGAAAAGGAAAGAAATTATTTATATTGTCACAAACAGGAACTCATCCTAACATAATGAACAGTTTGGGGGCAGATGGTGGGTTTTTTTGGGTTAGACTGTTAAGTATGTTCCAGGCTTAAAATGGTACAACTTCAATATGTAAAAACATTAATCTCAGATAAAGTGTAATTTTCCTTCCCATTGCTCCAGATGATAATAGATGCCACCTGAAGGAAAATCCCTATAAGGAGAGAAAAAGAATGTGAGCAAAGCATTAAACTAAGAAAATTATTACAAAAAAGCTATTTGGAAAAGCAGACTTTTCTCTCTACATGTAGACATAACGTGATGTTATTGCCAGAACTTTATGGTTTTCATAAATTCCACATTACCTGTAGCACTAAGACCACAGAAGATAAAACCCAGATTTGTTAATAGCCATTTGAAGTTTGAAACATTCAGTCTTTAAAATAGGCTGAATCATTTAAGTTTCCAAGTTTTGCATGTTGTCTGGTAGAAGGTTGGGTTTCTTTCTACATTAATATTCAGGCATCCTCTTCTATCCATAACAAAGTGTTCCACAGAACAACATTTTCATACTACCCTACATGATTTTTTATCACAAGGGCTTCTTACACTCCCTACCCCAGCACCTGCTAGTACCATACCTACAGCAACAGCTCTTGCAAGGCACATGACACCAGTCATTGGAAGGAAAACTGTGTAATGTTTTTATCATGGTTTAAAAAATTGAGCTTTTGGAAAAGTATTAACTTCAGCAGGACTCCCATCTGCATTCAAGGCATGGCTCTATCATGTGGGTGAACTTGCAAAGGAGTGAATTATTTGTGATAGGAAGCATCCCTCAGAGTTACTGTCCTCGGGAAATTCTGTCAGGGACTGTCAACATAGACAGGAAACACAATGTCCATTTGGGTGACAGGAAAAAAAATTGGAGGGCAATTTCCAAGGACAACTAAAGGGGTTGGCTTATTGTTTCAGCTGAGGGATGAGCCTGTATTTATCAGATATCGTTTTTCAGCATGCAACAAGTTCTTACACCATTCCAGAGGTTTAATTTTATTAGTTGGAGCCAACGTGCTTAGTGGCATTTGCCGTGCCCAGGGCATAGTGGTGCTGTATACAGTTGAACTATGTTTTTTACCCGATAGATTTTTTTTAATGTATTTTCAACTTTGCATATCTTTTGGATTCAGTCTGTGGGGCATACTCATACATCCTGGCATGACAGAAATAGCAGTCTGCCTTCTCCATGAAAGAAACAAGGATTGTCAATTGGAACAGCTAATGCTAAGCATACTGCCTTGCCTGACAACAGCCTGTGCCTGTTCCTTTCTCACTCTGGCACCTCTTTCAGTGGGTAGATCCATCCCTATCCATCCTAGACTGTCTTCAGGCCCTGAAGCTGCACAGGGCTGAACCTGTTAACGTGTGACTTGTCAAATGGAAAAGTACGAAAGCCAGAGTTGGTGCTGAGGTGAGGGAACTTCTGGGCTGAGAGGCAAAACTTCCTGGGCACCAGGCTGTAGGAAGTGTAGAAGATGGGTCACCTGAGGAATTTTTGTTGTTGTTGTTTGGTCAGTTTCAAACAAACGCGTCAGGAAAAACACAGCTATGAGGAAAACCGGTAAATTTGCAACTGGCTTTATATCAGTAAAAATTGCATGATTTATGGATCATCTGGATACAGATGAACCAAATTGTGACTCTGGTCCAAAGGTTTCATGAAAATATTATTAGCAAACCCAAAAAATAAGTTTTACCTAGGAATACATTCAACCTTTTAGCTGTATTTTGTGTTTTGGCAATAGTTGCATGCACAGAATCCACATTAACACAATATCAATGTTGTTAATACTCAGTCAGTGTCCTGTGTGAAGATATGCTATTCTGATGAGTGATACCAGTTTTGTCTGATTTGTCTCTGCCTTTTAAGATATAACTTCTCCTGGTGCTGTATTAATTTATTAGATTCTGAAGATGTGCTAGAAAATCTTGCATTTTGAAAAAGTTTTAAATTTCACAGCTACTTTCCAAATTATTATACTGTTATAGTGGAACAAATTTAATTCTGGGCAACAAGTTCCACATTATTCTAGATTTAAAGCTGCAGCAGTAGCACTCCAAGTGCATAGTCATCAGAAATTAAGCTTCAAGAATAATCTGTTTATTTAATTCTGCTGTATCTTTCCATTCCTGCATCTGGTCATTCTTTGGCCGAAAAAAACCTAATTGGTTTTGTGAGGAAATGTATTTTTTTACACTTCCATTGACTTCTCAAGTGCAAAATTCTCATTGAAAAGTTGCAGAACTCAGCATATAAAATTTCTCAGTAAATAAAAGTTTCAATCCCTGAAAGATTAACACTTTCCCACAAAATAAACAGATTTTGATAAAAACATTTTTAGTAACTATGTGGCTGTGTTGGCTTTGTTAGGAGCACAGTATACAGAAGAGAGGAGGAGAATTAGGAGCTGCAGTCAAAGAGAGCAGTAGGAACAACAGTCATGCTATGTGTGCATTTGTTGTTACGGCAAGAACCTTGAGTGCGGTGTTGGAAGCGTCAGCACTGCTTCATTTCCAAATACCTGTGGGAACCGACAGCTGGACTGAAAGTCTCACAGATTTCGGCTTGGACACAATCACTTTGTACCCGTAAGAATTCGGTTTGTACCCATGAAAATTTTAGCATCAACAGAAGCAAGAAACCAAAACAACAGAAGAAGAATGCACAGCTGTTCGTGGGAGGCTGCTTTTGGGTTTAGAATGGGTGTTAGTTGTAGTAAACAATAATTTGTAATGTAGTAACTTAGGAGCCGATGGATACGCAGCACGAGTGCCAAGAAAGTGTATAAAAGAGTCTTTGTAGAATTAAAGATGCTTTTTGCCCGGAGCAGTTGGTGTGTGCATGTATGTGTCGTGACCATCTCAACAGCAACAATACCCATCTTTCTATCAATCAAAGTCTGTGGAAGCACCGAAATATTGGATGAAGTCAGGACCAAAGATAGGACAAAGAATAATTTTTTTTTTTTTTTTTAATCTTTCATGATGCATTTGAAAGAGAGGCTTTATAACATTATTATCTCTTTCAGCAACTTGTATGGCCAGGATATTGACCCTGCTTGTAATCTAAACATGTTTCTTGAAGACAGGTTTAGTTTGTTTTGTTTATTTGTTTTTCACTTTAAAAATGTATTCTCTAGTCCCAAATGAGGCTTTGGAAAGACACTCTGTCAGAATTTGGTTGAACTTATATTCGCATTAATAGTTTCTTTCTATTTTTTCTCTTTAGGGAGAACCAGGCCTTCCAGGTCCCTATGGTCCTGCAGGACCCCCTGGCACTGGAGAGCCAGGACCCAGGGTAACTCTCAGCAATATGTTTGTTAAAGTGATAACTGTGGGCAATCATTTTTTTGAATTAAATTTCTCACCTGCTGTTTTATCAAACTCTTATCATCTAAATGTAAAACTGATTGACAGGTTTTTGTATTCACATAGGATGGAGATAAAAGTTCTGTTTTTTCCAGCAACTCTTGAACTTTTATGATGATCCTATTGATAGAAGTCAGAAATAATGCCATTTAAATGGGGCTTCACTGTGTGAGATAATTTTCAAGCACTAGCATATGCTTGCACTAATGAGTAAACCACACTTTGAGGTGTAGAAATACATCTCAGTCACTGTGATATATGGTCAAGTAAGAGATTTGCCTTGTCATTCACTAGGGAACAGATATTCTTAAAGGTTATAAGATTCTCTCACGCAGCATTTAATTCCTCCATCTCATTTTATTGCAAAAGACTAGAAGGTGGAATCCATGGAAAAGTCATGTCTGCCTATGCTGGCCAGAGAGGTCCCTCTTTGGAAAACTACAAAAGCATCTGCATAGGAAACGTGACTCCTTAGTTTATGGGAGTTTTGTCAGAGACCTGCATCTGAGACTCAGACAAGAAATGTAAATTGGGCAGAACTAGACCTCACTCTAGTTCTGGTGCCGAGTCTCTGGTGTAGCTTTATGCCATCATTTCACAATGTTTTGGAGCCAAATGCCGCCGTCTAATATACTTACACTTTCTTGCTCTTAGTGCTCCAATTTGTACATTCATTGAATTCCTGCATATTTCCTGTGCAGTGGGGCAGACCCCAGAACACAGAGAGGGTTTATAAACTCAGAAACTGGTATTTTGCCATGTAAAAGGAACAACACTGGGTCCTTCCAGAAGGGAAAATAGTTTATGGGGAAGAAATGTCACCCCGTCTCTTTACTACTCTGTAGAAAGATAAAAGTCCTCTGTTGCCTTGTCTTTGAAGCACATAGTTCTGAGTAAAGTGGAGAAATTGTGAAGATTGTGACACCTTGTAAGTAGAAGATGCAGAAAGTGTATAGCTCCTGGAGTTCCCATGCAATCCCATATTCCACCTAAGCAGCCAGGCTTCAGTTTGAGTACCTAGATAGAGGCTACAGTGAGCATCCCTCCTGCCTGAGCATTCCCACTTTGGTACTGCAGCCAAATGTAGTCTGACTTAGCTCCCTCATCCCTGTCATCTCTTAGGCTTTGCAATTTTAAGTAGTTACCCCTATGTCTTGAGGGCTGGAATGCAATCTAGTGCTTCAAGTGTTAATTGAAGGGTACTTTCAAATGTTTCTAAAATGACACGTATGGGGTTTTTTCCTTTAGGAGCTGCACAGTAGATTTCAAGCCTTTGTGGTGACACCATTAAATCATCTACGTGTAAATGCTATGCTCTTCAAAAGTACCAAGTTGAATTAGGACTGAACTTTCTAATTTTCTTTTTCACAAGGGTGCTGATGGTCGAGAAGGTAAAATTGGAGTGCCAGGACCTCCTGGAATTGGTGAGCCAGGATTACCTGTAAGTCAGTGATATATGTGTTGGAAATTGAAATGCAACAAAATAAGTCCTAGGGAGTATAATTGATTGTCAGTAGCTATATTGGCTACTGATTCCATAACCACCTTATATCTAGTCTGGAGCAGCACGAGCATGTTCAGCTATTCCAGCCCCGTATTGCATCAGTAGCTGCATGTGGCTTGTCCAAGCAGGAGAATAAAACCACATCCAAGTCAGTTCTGGGAAAATTAAAAAAAAAATTATATATATATACTCCTACTTGTTTAAGTTGAGGATAATCTTTCAAAATTGTCTACAATAAAATTTTAAGAAGATGAAAATAAAAGAGCTGAAACATCCCTCAACTTCTGTATGTAATTTGGATCGCATCAAGAACAAGGACCCAAATTACATGCCTTTAAATATATCTTTATGTTCTGAATTACAGAACTTTGGCAAGCTCTTGATTTAATGCTCACTGGCTGCTTTTTCTTCCTGAAATGTATAAAATGTATGGTTTTCTTGTGCATATGAAGCCACAAATGTAGATGGGTGTTAGATTAATTCTAATCGTGTTTTTGAAAGTTACTTTGTGGTTGTGAAAGACTATTTTTTTCACAAAAATACGTGGAAACTTTTTGTTTAATCAAGATCACCCTTAAGAAGTACTTGCTACCTTTAAATAATGAAAGTTGGCTGAATTTTGCAAGAAGAGAGGAAGTGTTAAAAAAATACTTATTTCTGTATTTGTTTAAATCAATATTAACATTCATGTTGCATGTTTAACCTGTCATTATGTATAAAAAATATGTTTAAACTGATGATTTTTATTAGGAAAATGATGAAATTATATGAAATTATGGGGAATACAGTTCACTGTAATAACTTTTTTTTAATAAATAGATCTACAGATTCATTTGAGTTTTAGGAGTACAATCTTTGAACATTAATTACGTAATTCACATCAATTCAGCATTGCCTTTTTCTAATCTAAATGACCCAACTAATGATTGCTACACTTCACTTTAATTGCCTGGGCTCAGCCAGATGTTACGGAAGCGTTTTTACTTACCAGTGTTGTAAATGTTGCAAAAACCTATGCTAGCAAGTTAGACAAATTGTCCGTAAAAAATTGAATTGCTGATACAGTTGAATATATTTTTTCTTTTCTTTCAGGGACCACCTGGCCCTCCTGGTTCACCAGGTGAGATAGGTCTGCCAGGAGAGGGCATTCAAGGCCAAAAGGTAGTTTTATGGAAATTACTTTATTTAACATTGTGGATCAAATTTACATTAGTGTCTAAGTTCTTTAAGGCCACTGATAATTCCGTTAGTAGAAAATGTTGGATGATGGATCTTGGTTTTCTGAATCACTGCACTCTCTGAATATCCCACTGATTTCAGAAACTCTGTCCAGGTAATTACAAAAAAAATTGTACAGACTGTCATCAGTGGTAAGTTAATGATTCTTATTTATGTGTTTAATAAGATAACTTCTTTTGATTGCATTAGTGAGATAAATTGTCTTTCAAAAAACTACTAAGCTATTTATGTTCTGTAGTGAACAGAACGTAAGAAAATGTTCAGCAACTGTTTTCATTTTGCCTTACCATTTTGGGAAATTGAAAGATGGGTTGTATGAGTCTCTGTGGACAGTTATCTCATTTAGGGCGTTTGCTAGGTTAATAAATGTCAACTTTCCTTTTTTTAAAAATAAGTACAAACAATCAAAGATTTATGATTAAATTGTAACTGGGTTTCCCATCAAAATATATTCCTCTGTTTTAGTGGCTTCAAGATTCTCTAGAGCCTTGAACTATTAAGCAAAGATTTTTCTTCCTATTATGGAAAAAGCATCAGTTATGTCTTTGCACTCAATTCTGAACTGATCTCTCCGACTGGTGAACATATTGTCACGTTTTCAAAATGTAACTTTCTTCCTCCTAGTATTTCATTTTCTCCTTTTGAAGTCCTACGTGCAAAAACACAATGAATGCAGATGAAGTATGTTATGAATTGTAACCAGTTTCTTTTCTTTTCTATAATACTGGTAATTCCACTGATTCTTTTTCCGGTTTGCTTGTAAAGGAATACTTTTTTCCTTGTTATCCACATTGTGATGACCAGTTTGTCTAAGATGGTGTTCTTTGTAAGTTCCCAAATAAAAGTTTCAAAACCGTCATATATTTCTAGGGTGAAAAGGGCTCTAAAGGTGAAGATGGCGTTCCTGGACCAAAAGGTGAACAAGTGAAAGGTGACAAGGTGAGGCACAGAGTATTTTTCTAATTGTATCTACACTTAATTTTAGTTAAATTAAGATTAATTTTTTACACTATATCACAACTACACAAAGGTATGTTTTACCTGGATCTGAGGAGGTATGTTACACTGTTCCATGCAGCTCCATGGGCTGCATTCATCAATACAAGTAGGTGAGCCTGTTAACGTTAACTTAGAGCACCAAGGACTGTATTCTATGCAGCTGGGAGTAAGAGGGAAGAAATGTACTTTTTTTCTCCTAAAATAATTTCAGAACTAGTCTATTTAAAATATTTTAATTTTTTTAATAAATATTAAAATGTAAAAACCCCTGAGTCATCTAATCTAATGGACCTGGAACAGGCAAAGAAACACTCAGATATTTTTAGGTTTTTGATATACTCCGTAGCTGCTGGGTTTACACTTGCAAGTTTTTCTTCTGAGTGTTGTGCAAGAAACTGTATATTTCTGTACAAGAAAACCTTTAAAATTAATCTCAATATGTAAAGATGAGCTATGGATCCTTCTAATAATAAAGTTACAGGTATGATCATCTAATGTTATAAATTAGATAGAGTTTGTAAGGAAGAATGGGTATTATTTTTATTAAATCAGTTGTCATAGGCAGACTTCCAGGTATTCCAAACATATTTATTTCAAATAGAAGCAGCAACTTCAAGATAATAAAGCTTGAGGACTGCTGCTCTGTGTTTATCTTAAATATGTCAGTCAGATAGTATGAACTATTGCAATTTAGTTCTTGGGAACACTTTTTCTAAAGGGTGAACAAGGCCAAGTAGGACCACAGGGCCCACCAGGACCACCAGGAATAGGCAGTCAAGGAAGCCGGGTAAGTCTACATTTTTGGACATGTAATGAGCATTTGCATACAGTTTTCATTTTATATTTTATCAGAGCTGTAATTTTGATGTAAATACATTTAAAAAACTCATAGCGATTTTTTGTTTTTAAAAGTATCAAACTAGTCTTTAGGCAAAGCTTGTAAATACAACTGATTTTTACTGATTTGAATGGTCTTAGGATCAAACAAATGTAAATTTTGTCTAATCTGCATAATAATTTGCATAGGAGAGAAATCAGATGGCATTGCTTTGATGGTGATATATTGTACATAAGAGTTTCACAAGGTTAGGAACTCACCACTTCTAAATGTCAAGCCCTTTGAAACTTGAACACACCCTTTAGAAGTTGGATAAAGAAAAACTGAAACATTCCAAAAGATCTTCTGGGTTCTGTTAATTTTGGAAAGAAGGTTTCATACTTCCATCATAGTATCCTATGGACCGAAGACTTAGGTGCAGATACTGAGAGATTTCCCATTTGTTTTTTTCCCTAAAAGGTAACTGTCATTACACTTGATACATCAGTGAAATCCACAGGCTAGTGACAAAGGAAAAATAAAACAAAGATCTCAGAATTAAGCCCAAGGACAGGCAAGCTAATTGATTTCTTTTAAAGATAAGATAAAGTCATTATTTGTGAAGGGTTGCGAGCCCTTGGCACAGGAGCCCTTTGCACTCCCTTGGAGGAAAGAGGCCTGAGGGCCAAAAGAATCTCCTGAAAGATGGGCACGATGAATTTCAGATGTTAAAGAGTGTAAAGCACTAACTCATTTATTTTGCTTTGTAGGGTATACAGGGTCCACGAGGAAACCCTGGGGCAAAAGGCTCTCAAGGTTCTGGTCGGCCAGGACCAAAGGTAATGGTTCAGACAGTGTTTTTTAAAAGCAGCACTGTCACAAAACAATAAGTGTCTTCGCCAGGCTTTTCAAAAGTGTGTCTGATGAGATGAAAATGTAACTCTTCATTGGAGATAACAATTCCTGTTGAATCTTAGAGGGAAAGCCATCCATGTTATCAAGATCTTCCCCAAATGGAGCATATGGCTTCTGCCTGCTTAGCATCAGCCCTTAACTTTTGTGAATGTGAACCTCTGGTTCTAAATGAACACATATTTATAAACAGAGGATCTTTCAGACATCTTTGTGTCCAGTGAGTTCGCTGTTACATACATGCTGTGTTGAAGTAAATCATTTTACCGAACAGTTTAGCTTTAGCTCAGTGATGGTTTTGAGACTTCAGGCTAATCCCACCACACCTTCAGCCTGGCCTTCAGCCTTCGGTGATCATCGTGAGAAAGAACCAAACCAAAGATAGAAACACTAGAAAAGGAAAAAGAGCTGAAGTGTACTTAGCTGACTCTGCACCACAGAAGGAGGGGAAGTAGGAAGAGAACACAAAAGTGAGGAAAACAATTACTGCTGTCAAAGCCTGGGCCTCTAGTGGTACAGTGTCAGGTGAGCACTGTGAGAGGAGAAAAGGGGAATTGCTGAAACGTAACGAGAACAAGTGGAATGAACTGATGAACTGTAAATCAGAAGTGTGCTTAGTAATCACCTTGATTTATGAAAGGAAGATGTTAGTCACTGTAGCAAAAACAGGGAGAAAAATAGTAATTTTCTCCTGGGCATAACTTTGGCATGTAAGCAGCAGTTATAGAAGCAATAGTTAATATTAATGTACAGAAAAATAGGTACCTGTGAAACGTTGTGTGGTAGGCCAGTTCTCTTAAGGTGATAAAGCAAAATTGAAAAATTGAATTCCCATCTCTTTATCTGTTTTAGACCTACAGGAAGAAAGAATTATGAGGGCAAAACTTCCTTTTAAGCAGGATTTCTGATTTTTCTTTATTTGGACTCACTTTTCATTCAGTGACCAAAGAATTTTTGATATAGTCCTGTAGAGTAAAAAATAAAATGTATTAAAGCATAAGGAAGAAAGTTGGAGTGATTTACTCAGACTTTCTGCTCACTGCAGGGTTAATGAAATAGAGGCAGTCCTACAAATTACAGGGGGTTTTAAAGAACAGAATTTTCCAGTTGGAAACTCCTTGTCTGAAAACTTGATCACTTAGAATCATAGAATTGTAGAATATCTCAAGTTGGAAGAGACCCACAGGGATCATCAAATCCACCTCTATGTGTAAGCAGCTAATTAAATAGTGCAAGTAGTGAATGAAGCTAAATTGTGTTCCTCTATTAAACTAAAGACTTTTTGTTGCTAGGGTGAACCAGGTGAACCTGGACAAAAAGGAGAAGCGGGACTTCCAGGAACTAACTCATCAGGACTTAAAGTGAGCCTGCTTTTATTTTTAACTGTTCTTTACATGGTCTTTTAGTTCTTCCACTGATTGCTGATAAACCAAGTAGAAGATTTTTTGGCATAAATTAACTGTGGTCAAAATAAGAGGAAATTTCAGTGACTCTTATAAAAGCATTGCCACAACCATAACTGGAACAAAGTTTTCCCCAAATCTTTTCTAGTGAGGTCTTTCCAGGACCTGTTAGAAAAGTTGCTAACTCTGTCCCTCTGCAATAATCTGAAAAAAAAAGCCAGTCTGTGTGACAGCGGTGGTCATACTGCCTACATGTTGGAAGAGATGTTAAACACGTAAAGCTTTGACTTTAGATGCCATTTTGAAGACTATGAACCATATCTTTAATGACTTAAGTAGGGCTTCCAAAATCAGGTAAGGTGGCACAGTCATCCTGTTTTTAATGATTTTTTTCTTGGATCATGAAAGAAGTGTTTGGCAGGACTGCTTCCTGTGGATTCTTTCAACTCTGGTAAACGTTAAAAGTAATGCCTTGATCAGTTTGTACAAATGGTGAGGAGTTGGTGTCTGGTCAATAACACCATTCAGGCATTTTTGGCTGACCATTCTTTAAGTCCCAGATGTTTGACCTAGCAAACAGATTACATTCATCTAATATTGTTCTTGTGCACAGGATAATAAACAGGATTCAATCATGATTTTATTCCCTGAATAAATATAAATTTATTTAATATAAGTCCAAGATTTAAGAAGTAGTTGGGAAACTTGGAGAGAAATTTCAAATACTTGTTTTCTGGGTGTTAAAATTTACTTTCTCCATAGAACATTTAACTTACTGGAAATAACGACTTATTTGAGCAAAAATATGGTTTATCTTTAAGCAGTATTTTCACAAATTGTTAGATCCATTTTACAAAATAAAGAATTTACTGAAGTATGCAGACATAATGATTTTTTCTTCTTTAAGGGAGATACAGGTCTACCAGGATCCGCAGGAGAGAAGGGGTTGAAGGGAGAGAAGGGGTTGGCAGGGAACAAGGTAAGGATCACATGTAAAAGGTGGACAAAAATGGTGATGAAGTGAGAACAGATTATTTGCAAGTTTGCCATGGTAAGGAGTTCATCCTTGAGGAAGTCATATGCCAGTACTTTTGCCAAGGATAAAGGACTGGGTGAGATGTTTCCATCAAACTCTACTAGTAGTGGTTACCATCTGAATGAGCAACTGAGTTGCAGGCAGGCAGCCCTGCCTTTTGTGGGCAGTTGACTACTGCTAAATTTCACAATCTTCTTGAAGACCAGGTAGCTCATGTCTTTAGCCTGTTCCTCACGGCCTGTTCAGATTTTTCCTGACACCAAGAAGTAAGGCTCAGTCAGTGTGACTTAGGGCATCTCACAGGGTGGTGAGCTGTGGCTGAAACCTGTCAGCCGTGGTGCAGGAACCATCACAAACAGCTGAACCCAGGGGTGTTTGTTTTCAAGGGAAATTCTGAGGATCTAGGACAAAATACACCACACTGGGGAAAAGAAGCATAAATTCAAAATGGTGAACTGTAATTTAGAGGGGTGCAAAGCAGAGTGCCCAAAATAGTAAATTTAGAGCAAATTAAATGAAAGCTTTTAATTGTACTCTTTCCACAATGGATGAGCTGCTGAGTAAGCAGAAGTCAGTGCTTTGTATGATTTTTAACTGCTGCTGAGAATCCAGATGCCTCCTGCTACTGTGCAGCTCTTATGTGAGGGTAGCACCTGGCTGACATGTAGAATTCATAAACTAAACATAATTTGGAGTAAGTAAATCATCATTTTTGACTGCAGGCTTGAAATCAGAAAATATCTGAATAGCTGTAATAAATATCTATTAAGAATGCAGCTTCACATTTTTGTCACCTAAAAGTGCAAATACTGCTTTGACAAGCTACAGCCTGAAGCAGTAAGCCTTCCACTGTGAGAAAATATGTAGCATTTCTGTTGCTACTTAATTATATATTTAAAATTTGTATCATCCACTGCTCAAAAAGTAAGATCCCAGTGTATCAGAAGTGCATCAGAATTAAGAGTAAATGTTGGGTTAAAGTTACAGATGGCCATGCTGGGTTTTTTGGTTTCTTTCTCTTGCATATTGCCTGGATTCTGATGATTAATTCTGTGCTGTCACTTTCCCTGTTGTAACCCGTTGAAGGTAAAAATAGTAGTACTGAGCTGCTACCCTGGGTATTTGGGGCAGTGCAAAGAACAGCTGGATGCCTGCAGTGAGTAGCACGGTGATGCTACAGCAATTATTTGCAGGTGTGAAAATGTCTCACCCAAGTGGGATCCAGACTGATGCCTATCAACAGCGGGCTCTGTAATATCCCTTTCATCAACAATTCAAATCAGAAATGGATTTTAACCTCATTTTCCTCTACCTTTCACTCTCTAAATTACCTACAGGTATCCTGATGTACTAATCTGACTTGTATTATGAATAAATATTTTCTAGGTAATGTTCCTTAATAGAATGTTTTGTTTTGGCTATTTGTGAGTTATTTGATGTAATGTTCCTGGCAAATATTTTCAGCCTGGATTGGCCATTGGCTACAGACTTGTCTAAAATTACTTCTCGGAATTGGTCCATTAAGACATTTTCTGGTAACTTTGCAAGCATTTCTCTTCCTCTTATAAGATTATGCATGGAACCCTGCCTACAAAAGATTGATGCAGTTGCAAATAGCACTATTGCAAATGTCTGTGAAAATAAGGAATATGAGTGTAGGAGATTGCAAGGGCTTTAAGAGGCAGAATACTTTGTTTTTTGTAGGAAAAAAAAATTACCAGATATTTATTGACATTTTTGGGGGAAAGTGTTTATGCAAAAATTGTTTCTCATAAGTCTATCAATAAAATTAACTTTGTGAAAAGTAATTAACCATTTAATCTCTGTTAGGGGGAAAAGGGAGATGCAGGTCCAAGAGGCCCAGAAGGACCCCCTGGCAGAGGACTTCTAGGTCAAAAGGTATGACTTGACAGGCACACTGGGGAAATACTGCAGAGTTTTATAAGAGTTTGGATTCTGACCTATCTTTTCATTCATTATATCTTAAGTAGCAACTCTATTTTAACTGGACTTAAAAGGATTTAAGAGCGAGAAATGTGTTCTGTAGCCTGAACAAGTGCAGCAAAATCAGACTCTAAACATAGAGCCTAAAGTTAATAGGGCAGTAGAGACTTCCTAAAAATTCAGAGAATTTTCATTAAAGTTCAGAGGTGACAAATTAGCTTAGTATGTTGACAGGGAGAGAGAAGCTAAGAGAAATTAGGAGAATAGTTAGATATCTAAATATGAAATTCAAAGCCTGGAAAGATGTATTAGTAGACAGACAACTTTCATCTCCCATTTCATATACTTTAGGCCATTTGGGGCAGATTCTAGAAATGAGTAGGATTTCAGTTGACATGGATCATCTAAACATCTTTCTAATTATGGGTGTCATTATTGTTGTGGTTTTGGCTATTTGTGTATCTGCAGCTGTGAAAGAATCTTTGCTGTGACTGAAAAAAAGTTTGTTTTCTTCAGGGTGACCCTGGGGAAAAAGGATCCAAAGGAATGATCGGTCTTACAGGACCAAAAGGCCTAGCTGGACCAAAAGTAAGCTTGTTCTTCCATGGTAACCTTTCTCTTTGTATTTTATTAAAAAATCTGTGGACTTAATGCAGTGTAAAAATTTCTCAAGCATCTGATGCTTAAAGACTTAAAAGAACAGAAATATTTACAGTGTCTGTCCTAAATGATACAAAAGTCTCAAGGAGGAAAACAATAGGTAAACAAATAATTACATACCTTATAGTTATGCATGAGCACTGGTAGGCTAAGTTAAAGTTGTCCAAGTGATTCTACCCAGGAGTATTTTGCAAATTTTTACTTTGAATCATTAACTTTCTGTTGTAGTATTTTGTAAGTGTTGCTCTGAATGATAAGGAAATTGGAATAATACAAGTACTCTTGTTATTCCATTGGATTTGTAAGCTGGACACAAAAAATAAATTAAGCTAAAAAAGTCAAATACACAGTTCAACCAGTAGTTATTTAAAACATGAAACTTAGACCAGCTTTCGTAAGAGCAATAAGTTGATTTAAGTCTTTTGCACAGTATTGCCTGTTTTGCAGGTAGATCTATATTATAGATATTTTTAGTTCAGCAAGTCAAACTGTCTGTTTAAGTGTACATTATACCATTTTGTAACAGGGTGATCCTGGAGAGAGAGGACCTCCTGGTGTAGCTGGATCATCCATTCAGGGACCTCCTGGACCAAAGGTGACTATCTGATACGTATTTCCTAGAGACCAGAGATTGGAAAATTCTAGTGTACGTTTCTGTCAAAATTAAAAGATTCTGATTTAAAGAACTTAAAATTCCTAGTTGTAGTAACAAAAATACTGAATTTCAGAAATAAGGACTAAAAAGTATTAAAAATTAACAGAGTGTGTTGGAGGCTAGGCCCTTTAATAGCATGCTGAACTTGGTACATAGTTAATTCCTTCTGAAGCCATTTCTTAAAATATAAAATCCTTATTAGAGTTCTGTTGTGGTTTGCTCCCTCCTGTGAAATTAATCAGTTTGAAGTTGTTTTTTTTCCAAATTTGCTATGCTTTTTGCTTCTTAAAATATGGCATTAAACTCCTGCAAGAACATGTTTATGTATAGTTCTAGGGTGTTATATGCTAATTTTTTTTGGAGCTGAGTGTTTGTATGTCACTTCCAAGAGAGCAGCTGGCCTGTAGGTACTACTTGAAATGAAATGTCATATATAAGATAGCTAAGGCTACATCCATCTCATTTTCTCTGTGGGAAAAATGTACCTGAAATAAGTCGGACTTGTCCTGCTGAGTAAAACAGGTGGATTCAGCAAAAATAAAGCTAACTTTGAAGGTTTTAAAAATATTTGAAAATTCACTACTATTTAAATAATAAAGAACCCTTGTTACTTAAATTATTCTTGTTATAATATGTCAGGTAACTTCAACTTTAATTGACACTTTTCACCTTTGGTGTTAATTTTTAGAGTGAGGGAATGTCTAATATATATCTTATCACTCTGAAGTAATTTAAGTAATATCATCCCCATTTTTCTTCCTCCTTAAAAAATATTTATCTCCCCAAGTACAGGAGGGTATTAGACATACAATATACTCATCAGTCTGTCAATAGGACATCACAGAGGGATATGATGTGTTTTGGACTTGCTTGGAGGAGAAAGAAAGATGGAAATGCTCAGGGTATACCTGGAGTAAACATGTAACCACAGAGCAGAAAAAAAAGAAGATTGTGAGGTGCTCATATCTCTTATATTGGTTTCAAACCATAATAAAGTTACAAACTTTATGTGAGGAGAATACAGGTGACATGCTAAAAGGCACAACTAGTATGAAGACAGGTTTCTTTAAATCAGTCTCTCTTCTTCACGTTTTTCTAGTTACTGTGACATTTTTTGAATAGACGAGAAAGGGAGTCAGGATTGTTCATTAATAAATTCATGCTGAAAAATAACAACTTTGTAGACTTCCTTTTCTTTTTCACTATGAATTTTTTCTGTTCAGTACAGGTCATATACCTTTCATAGCATATGGGCCATTATCCAAAATCCAGTGAAGTCTCTAGAAGTCTTTTGAAATTCTTTACTAAATTTTAGAGCAGGGCTTATATAGGCAGTAGCTGATGAAAAAAACCCAAGTATTTGGGGTAATTATAAAATTCAAGTTGATTTTTGGAAAATATACAAAACTTTGTCTCTTCAGCTCCATCATAATTTCTTTGTTTAAACAAATATCTACTATGTTTTAGACAGTTGATCAATAATGTAACAGGCTACACAGGTCTGTTTTCTGTCTCAGCTGTGGAAAGTACAACGATAACTACTAATTTTGTTCCTAAAACATCCTGGTGTCTGCAGCTGAGAAGTTAGACATTATAAATTTCTAATGCAGAGAATGTTTCTCAGGCTGGTAGTTATGGTCTGAGGTCTTTTTGGGACATGTCTAAGTATCTGAGATGGTAGTGGGTGATTGCTAGAGGTCTTAAGTCCTGGGCAACTGTGGTTGTGTCCATTGGGAGTTTATTTATTTTAAACTACACCCATGCTTGGGGACTGGAGTTTTATTTCCCTTAACAATCATTATGCTGTTACTAATATGGGGACAGTAACATTAGAAAGCTGTTTTTTCTAGTATTTCTTTGTCATGGTTACAGCTGCTCAGTGGTCTTTATAGAGCATTTAATTGCATTCCCTAGTGAATATTTCCTGAAGTACTGCATGTCCTTCTCACTGAGAAACTGCAAATGTTTCATTGAAAATTTAGATTTTCTTTGTAAGTTCCTTAATGTAATGTGAAACATCTGTTGCCAATGTTTAAACACTAGAAGAAGCCAAATTTTGCTCCAAGAAGGGTTACAAAAGGAACATGAGTTCTAAACATGATTGCTGTCCAGGAAAGCCACTGACAGAGCTATTACCAAGAAGTTGTGCTGTGTAATATTTGTGGAAAACTCAAGTTTCTCCCTGAGACTTCAGACTATGGAACTTGTGATTATGAAGTGCTACGCCATAGCATCTATAGGCTTTCTAAACATGCTCTGTGTCAGCACTTTCTTTGAATTTCCTTGCTGTTCTCTGCGTGCTCTGGCAGAAACAAGGTTATGCAGCCTGCCTGTGAGCAAAAGCAGGCAGGACCCACAGGTGCATCTGGGCTCTGAAAGGGAATTATGATAGTCCACCTTCATTTGAAAACTAAAGCCGTCAATTTATTTGTCAAGGTAGAACAAACTCTTTGAAACAGCTGGGGAGAAGCAGAAGCGTAAGAGAGGTCAAAATCAAGGTAGTAAAAGCTTCTTCTGGAAATACTGATTTCATGTTACCTAGCTCAAAAAATGTCACTGTAAGAAAGAACTGAATACTTTTTCTTTTCTATAAAACTTTGGAAGTTAAAACTGAATATAGTTAATATAATTTTGAATTTGTTTCTTTTTGAATAGGGGGATCCAGGAGACAAGGGACCACCAGGAGATGATGGACTTCCTGGAAGTTCAATAATGGGACCAACGGTAGGAGTTTTTAGACGAAAGATAGAAAGCAAATAAGCATGATATGTATGCAAAACTCCTGTGAAAATATAGACACCACTTGAACCTTTTCAGGAAAGGAACTCACCAGTTCTTCAACTTTTCCATCATTCCAGGTTATGTCTGTTTTTAAAATAAATTTACTATCTTTACAAAGAACAAACACAAAATAGTGTAAATAACTAGTCCAGCGTACCTCACCCTGCAAACTTCCCATAGGAAGTCTTCATTAGGAAGGCAGTTCTTCAAATTCATCTCCACCTGTCATTATCTCATGTGGTCCAAATTCATCTCCACCTGTCGTTACCTCATGTCATCTTTTATAGCTCTACATGGGCAATATGCTCTTTACTGAGTATAAACTGAGAGGTATTAGTTACCTTAACAGTGGCATTTCAGTATTACCAAGCTTGCACATTCAAAAACATAAGTAAGATCCAAAATAAAGAGTTTTAAAGATAGATCTTCTGAAATATCTTATTTGTATATAGGTTACAGAATAGGATTTACTTGGTTATATCCTTTAAAATATTAACATCAGGACCAGGAGTGAAGTACAGTAGTCTGTAGCAGGCTTGCTGTGCTCACTTTTCTAGCCTTTAGTGGTTAAATGACAAAATCAACATGCAAGTGAAAGACTAGAGATGAAACTGAGGATTCAGTGGTAACAAAGAGATTGCAGACTTCACAAAAGTGAGAGAATGAAAAATTCTCTTCTGTAGTACACATGAGTTGACATTAGGCTACTTGAAGAATAAGGTAAGACCAAGGAGCATCGTCTTGCCAGTGGGAAATAACTTAGAGGATAAGAATATAGACTAATTTACAAAAAATGACGTTTATGGGATTTTATCACTGTTGAACAGTGAATTTAACTTTTCAAAGAATGGTTCTCTCTGTTCTGTTTCTTAAGTGGCAATAGTAGTTCAGTATGACTGTTAGGTACATGAAGTTGTGACTGCTTTTTCTCCTTGCATAATGCATTACAGTTATCAGCATGGAATTTGGCTGGTATTTGATCACCAAATTACTGAAACCCTTTAGTAAGGTTTTTCCTTAACTCCTTGGAATTGCCTTTCATTTAACTGATCAGTATAATAAGGCAGCATAGAAAGCTGTGGCACTCACCCTTCTACAGTTTCAGAGTGAGCTGAAAAGCCCAGTCCCCAGAACTGATCCCACGTCCACTACTGCAAAAACTGAATGCATTTCCTTTGCAGCTTTTCTTTTCTCTTCCCCTCTAACACTTTATATCATATTGTACTTCTGTCAGTTGTGATCTGGGTTGTAACTTCCTTTAAGTCTTCTGCCACTTCTAATAAGGGAACGTTTCAGGGCAAGGTACCGTTCTTCAGATCTCCTTTCCGGACTGAAATTTGGAACCTTCTTCAGAAACATCTCTTTTTTTTTCTTTTCTCTTTACCATCTCTGCACATAAAATATTCCACTCAATTCCATCACTTCACTTTGTGGAAATACAGACAATAGACCCAAATTCAGAAACCAATTAGTTCGTGTCTACCCAACACAATGTAGCTCAAATATAGTCACTTAGTTCAATAGGTTTTGCATGATAACATTTTAGGAATACCAATAATGCTTTACTCCTGGCTTGACACAGTTCTACCAGTACACCTATCAGAGGATGCTGAATAGCACATTGAACCATACACATTCAGTACCTTTTATTTCTGACTTTTGAAAACTCTGTATTTCCTTTGTCTATAATCTAGACTATTGCTCCACTCTATTTTTCTTATAAAAAGAAGTGATGAACATGACTTAATTGTCCAGTCATATGCCTTAATCAATTAGGTTTTGATCATGACAGCTGTTTTATTTTCTTTATAATGACCACTGATACAAGATTTATGTTTATATATATTTTCTTTGTTTTGAAAGAGTGTAGAAGCAACTATCTTTATATTACTGCTTTGGAAAACTACTTTAGAACCTGCCCTGGAAAGACTGGAAAAGTAGATTAATTCATTTAGCAGATTATCTGTGACATCAGTGGCACGTGCCCTCTTGCCAGTGCACTTGACTTAGAGTGAGTCACTGTGATTTTTTCTTCCAGACACCACAAAACTGTGGGAAGCAGTAATCACAGAATTGCTCCTGGGCCATCTCTTGTGTGACTGTTAAAGAAGCCCCAGCAAAATAATCTGGACTAGAGAACTGTTTCTTATATAAAATTTAGCTGTAGATTTGACCTAAGTAGATTTATAGCTACTTTGACCTAAGTAGATTTATAGCATTTATAGCTATGCTACTCATAGCAAACCCAGACAAAATCCTAATTCTCATGGAAGAGAACGTGTTAACATATATTTGGTATTTACAGCAGCCTGCTAAGATTAAATGAAAACACCTGTTTGGCTGTTTTTAACTGTACTGAGATTAGAAGTAAAAACAGATGTGAACCCATAATCTGTGTTTTCCTTTCTTGTTAAATAAAAATGTTCTTAAACATTTCTAAAACACTTCTCAATTCATCTACAGTTTCAGAACTATGGATATTAAGGATCAGGAAAAGGTGAAATTGATTTTCCATTATAAAGCTATTTATGATCTAGAAGCATGCTCATTGTTTGAACTTTTGTAGAGGTGGATCAGAATTCCATCATTTGAAATTAGGAGACATGAAGAGACATCTTCCAGAGCTGACACAGTTTGGAGAGGGTCTCTTTAAAGTCTCACAGTGAAACTGTCCCATTGGATTCAAGAATAGATGCGATTCATATAGGAATGACCTATTATATAAAATGTACTTAAGCATAAGGCATGCTTGCATCCCTATCCAAATTTCATCTAAAGTAATTTCAAGGTTTCATCTTAACCAGAACATTGAGTCTACCTTGTCTTTCTTCATTTACCTACCTGCTAGCCTAAACCTATGATATGTATCTTTAGGAGACCCAAAGAATCTCTTCCATTTTTCTGATAAGACTAAATTGGTTAATAAGAACTGATTATTTGTGTCTGTGGTAGAGACATTCATGGGACAGGAGATTTTGAGCCAAAGTCTGTTTTCATTGTATATCCAGCTAGAGTACAATATGATTTGTTTTCCAGACATGGACATTGTATTCAGACAGACCAGCTGTTGAGCTCTGAGCTGCTAACTGGACTCTCTTCTTGAAGTATTATATTATTGTAGAAATTTACAGGCACAATGCACAGTGAAACAGCTGTTTTCTGTCCCTTGTAATTTTGTTTTTCTTGTTATTTCCTTTTACTGGAGTAGACAGGGAAATATTTGTATATTTGTATGTAATTATTCTTGAGGATATGTTATACCTATATACATTAACAAAACTCTAGGAGTTGTTGACAACACTCTACAACACTCTTTGTAGAGTGTGTTACGTTTCTTGGTTCTGTGGGACTGAGTGAAGGGCGTGCAGTTCTCCCTGTGCAGCCACAGTATCCGTACCGTGCCTGGGAGGGAGGTGGATGTGTGGCCCACACCTCTCAGTCAGGAGTTCCGATTGCGGTGCTGTCATGTGAGCACCTACCCTACAAACCAACAGCCTACCCTGAGAGATGCCTCAGAGCAATATGTTTTCTTTCTTGGTTCTGTGAACAGTCTATTGCAAGCTCAGGTAGTTTTCTCATAAAATGTCAGGAAAACTCTCACTGGAATGAGGAAGGAGGAAAAGTTTGCTGTTTGCTTCTCTTCTGGCCATGAAAGGATGCATTGTGTTTTTGCAGATGCACAAATCTTTAGTGGAAGTCAGTGGAAGGGTCAACAGAAGGAGTGATTGTCTCTTGATAAGAGAGCATTTTAGGCTGATCTTTGTCTTATAACTGGTTGTATTTCTTTCTTTTCCTACTTTCCCTTGTAGAATGAAGTTTTGCTTTACTGTATGAGAGAACCAATGTGATTACCTGGAAGCGCAAAATGTTCAACATGTAACTTAAGGCTGGCATATTATGTTTCAGTGTTCTAAATTCAGTTCTCATTGCTCAAACTTACCCCCAAATTCATAACAGTTTGTTTTTGAAAATAAATTTAACTTTGTGTTGACTGAATATAAAGTCAGTGTTCTGAAGATTTCGCTCTGCACTACAAATCTAGAAATTAACAATTTCCTAATTAAGAATTCTTATTCTTCTTAAATCTTAATTAATTCAATTGAAACCACAATAAAAAAAGCACAGAAAAAATTGCAAGAGCTGGTAACTGCTATTCTATATATCCAAAAGGATAATAAATAACTTCCTTACATGTTTGTTAATGTTCTTTACACTGTGAAAGTCCAGGTAGTTGCCTGATTTCTGACTTCCTAGTTTGTGTTTAGGGGGACCAAGGACCACCTGGACCACCTGGACCCCATGGAGCGAAAGGTGACAAAGGTGGCAAAGGTGAAGCTGTAAGTACAATTTTAATTCTGTATTTTGTGTTCAACAAAAAAAACAAAACAAAATTACTATGTGATAACTCAATATTTAGTTGCTTTGATTTAGTTTCATAACTAAGTGCAGTTAGTGCATCCTTTAGCTAATTTGAATGTTTCATGGATATTTTGAAGCCCTTTCCTGTCCTAGATACAGCACCACCGGATATAAATGGTTCTCATTTCATTGTCATGAAAGGGATACCATGTAATTCCATAAAAATCTTTATGACTGCTCATACCTATTTAAATCTAATCACTGCTTTGAATTATTTTTCCTCCCTCCCTTTTCTTTACTCTTCTCTGATCAAGATTTCTAATACCACCTGCTTGACCAAATTTTGCAGTTTCAATTCCTTGGATTTTCAGCTGTTTTTCATACTGGGCAGTTAAATCCTCTTATTTGAAGTTTTTCCACCTCTTGCTTTTCTGATGGTTGGTTTTAGACAGAATTAATGGCTGAGTGTTCCAGCTGGCACATTCCATTAAAAGGACATATTGTCCTAAATTTCAGTGACCCAAAGCCACACAGACATGTTTGACCAGCCTCTCTCTTTTCCACTAGAAAGTGGAAATACTGATGCCGTCCTTCAACCCCCACATGTCAAACTTCCACTAGCACTATTTTCTTTATGTGTCTAATCCAGCTTTGTTTCAAACTACAACCCTGCAAGCACTCCCAAATGCACTGCGGTGGGACCTGAGTGCTTCCAAATTCCTAGTCAGCTCCAATTTCCTATCATTCAAACTGAGGCTGAGAAGATCCTTTGGGATGAGAATAAGTTCATAAGGCATAAGGATTCCTGGTGTAATGCTGTGTGCCTGACACATTTCACGTCATGTAATGTGCAAAGGTTCTGCCATGCTGTCACATGGTAACATCCTTCCCCCGCCATTCCATGCCCCATGAGCTGGAAAGACCAACTTAATAAACCACTGTCAGACATGGATAAGATTTATGTGGCTAAGTAGGTAGCAGGATGGGTCAAAGCCATCTGCCCTGGGAAAGCCTCCAACAGTATGAAAGGCAGCTGAAGGGGCGGATGAATTGAGCAGGGAGTTCAGGAGAACAGACTACCAAACACAAATACAAGTAAGTTAGGGTTACCTCTCCCCCAAATTTAGATGGGCTAGCTCTGGTATTTCAGTTGTCTAATGCTTGCAGCATATGCATCACGGAGCAATGTCTGCTTTCTCACTGTTTTCTCTGAGCTGAGAACAATGTTCTTAAGTCAAGAGTTGTACTTTTTTCCACCAATCTGAGTCTTTTTAGGCTTCCACCTGAGACTGAGGATGGCTGTTGCTCGGTACACATCAGAAATGTGAAGAAACTCTCTCCTTTGTTGAAAAACACAAGTAACTTAGGACAACTACTGACATGCTTTATTCCTCTGCTTTATTCCTTTATTCCACCAGGGACCTCCAGGACCAGCAGGCCCAGAAGGACCAGCAGGCCCAAAAGGCGTGGGAGATGCTGGACCAAAGGTACTTGTCCAATGGTAGACCAATGCATCTGACTCATAAGCAAGGTAGACAGACATCTTCCAAAAAGTGCGTTGGATAAGAATGACACATAAATGACAAAATGCTGTATTCTTATGTCCCACTTTTCATTTCTGTTAGAAGAAAAGCATGTGATAGACCTTTCTGATGTGATAGAAACTAATTCTCGCTTTATCCTCAGACTTGATGCAAACCTGCAGGTTTTCCATACATCCAAACACCTAGGATATTTCTAGATGCTGGTGTTGCCATGTGGAAGTCAGAATCCAATGCAAGCACAGGATTGCCTAATAATTATGCCCTTTCTTTCTCTGGCAGAAGTGTGAGGGATGAGGCCAAAAAATGAATTAGGGGTTACATGGAATTACTGAGATATCTTTTAAGTTGGATTCCTAAGAGAAGACTATAAACCTTTATCTAAAACTAATATTTATTTAGAGGCAAAACTCACAAAAACCCTCAAACAAGCAAAAAACTGATAAAGAGATTAGAAATACAACACTGAAACACTTCCAAGGTTTTTCATAAAACACAGAATAGTTAAATCTTATGAAATTATAAGCGGTATGTAACTCACCTAAAAAGTCACATTGTAATTTTTGTGTTATAAAAAGTCAGAAAAAGAGACTTAAGACTAAAATCATACAACAAGTTTGTCTAAAATATCCCGGAGTGGTTTTATTAATGATTTCCTCCTTGCATATGTGAAATAAGAAACAGGCAGCCTGTTGCAGAACAAAGCAAGCAAAAGAAATATTGCCCAAACAAGGTTTTTCCCAAACAGAAAGAACTTTCAGCTTCAGTTCCCTGAACAGGAGAATTCACATTTACATAAACTGCAATAACCTCTTAAAAAAATCCACACTAAAGAAAAAATTGAAGGACATTCATTCTTAGAATGACTTGACTTTAGAATTACCACAGAATGGTCCCAATGTCACTGGGATCCAGGAAGCCTGCTTTTGTGCTTCTTTTCTGAATTACTGCCTATCAATACAAGGCATTTCACTTCAAGTATTGCAAGAACTAAAAGCAATTTTGGTTATGTTATTTAATATAAATTTACAAAAAATGCATATGGCTAAACTAGTTAGATTTTTCTGTATGAGACTGTATCTTTCCAAATAGAAATACCAGGCTTGATATGGTGTAGTCTTATGATACATGTTTCTTGATACTACAGGAAAACATTAAAATCCTAGAATCTTGTATGAAATTATCAACGCAGATATTGATAAAGATTTGACTTATGACTACAGGGTGTCTAGGGGTATCATTATATCTGAATTCTTCCTTGCTTCCTAAATCCCTAATTCTGTAAAGTAGTGTTTCCTAAAGAAAAGGAATTGGAAAGTCACATTATCAAAAACTCCATGTGGGAGTTTTAGGCTGGACTGGAGGCGTGCTGTTGATGTGATTCTTCCAGCGGACCCACTTACTGTGCTTAGGTTCTCAGACCAAAGAGGGTTTCAGTGATCCCACAAGCCAGGAAACAGATTTCCTTCAGATGAAGCTAAACTAGGTGATGTGATCTGCAGGTGCTCTTAATGTTCTTCTACCCTGAGTGGGGGTCAGTCCACGGGAGCAGACTGGGCAGGTCTCCTCACATGGTGTAGGTGTAGCCATCAGGCTGCAAATCCGCTGCTGCTCCGCCTGCAGCTCTGTGTGTTGGTGGACACGTAGCATTAGAAGCAGCCTATCAACAGGTTTCTACTCACAACAGCCATGGGTAGATTCATGGCATAGATCCTGAATGCATTGCACTCATGGGTTGTGAAGTGGCACCTTGTTCTAGGAGGAGCTGTGTTACACAGAGCCCTGCAGAGTAGCTGTCTCTGCAAGTAACACGACACAATTAGGGCAAACCATGCTTACACCAAATTTTGTATGAAAAGTTTTCATGGATCTACAGGTTTTATTTATATACAGGTGTTACAGTGTTACATTGCCCACCAAACCTGCCTGCTCAGAGTAATGCTTATCTAACACTCTGTCAGGATAATAAAAAATTCAAGAGTTAGAAACATCTGGTAAAATATTTAATGTGTATTTTTTACTTTAAAATAGGTAGGTTTCTTTTTGATGATGCCCCTAGATTGGTGTGTTAGTCAGGTTGAGTGAAATGTGTGTTGTTCTATGCAGAGTGAGCAGCTGTAGCTTTTGCAGTGTATGAGTGGGGCACCAAAGCAAGCGTTGTCTAACGAGATATAACATCTCTGATTTACTTCTGTTTATCCACACCAGACATAGTAGAGTGTGCACTGGAAAAAAAGGAACTAAATATATAAACATCTGTTCTCATTCCCTGATTTTTTGCTTCTGTTTGCCCATATTACATTCTGATTTTTTAATCTTTGCGTAGCATCTTGGTAGCAAAGGTGCCACAAGGAAAAAGAATTCACTTGAATTGCAAGAATTCCCCTGGAACTTAGTTTATAAAATGGAAAATATTCTGGTTTTTTCAAATGAAATATAAATGCATTGGCTACCTCTTACACCTCCCACAAAAAAGGAAAGGAAGGTAAGAACAGTGACAATCTCTGCATATAAAAAAAGAACATTTATTTGATAAAAAAGGCCCAGAAATTTACACACTAGTTAATTTGAAATTCCTTTGAGGATCATTATATAGGAATGTTCCACTCATCTGAATCACAGCTCTGTTCTCTCAGCTTTCAGAAATGGCTCACATATGTGCACACTGCTAGACAGGAATTTTATGTATCAGAGGTCAAATTCACATGAAAACAAAATTGGAACATGTGGGATACATTCAGTCCTGGCAGAACCCTATTTTCTGAAACATTAAAACAGAAGCATATAATGTCAGAATATAATAAAAATTTGATTTAAAAGCACTGTTGCCAACTAGGAGGTGAGTTACAGACATTCAAGAGCAAGGGCCCAGCACTAGAAATAAAGCAAGTAACTGGATAGCAGAAAGATTATGAAAATCCTTAGCACAGTCCCTAGTGCATGAACATTTGGGCTGGATCCAGTTGCAATATAAAGAACTTTTGCAGCTTGGGCCTTGCCTATTTGAACTAAAATGTGGAAAGTAGTAATGTAATATCTTTTTTTTTTAAATATGTTGTTCTTACAAATACTGTCATATCCATTAGCTCTCACTAAAGAGAGTATTGCAGTGTCTGCTTTATATTTCAGTATCAAATACATATGCTTTATGGTAAATGACTTATATATATTGGGAAATCCAAGATTTACTTTTCAGTTGACCATTAGGTGATTTAATGGTTTTTTTCTTGAATAAAAGCTACAGAATAGACATTGGACTCCCACACTTTACAGTGTCTTGACTCAGCTCTTTATTTCTTTCTTCAGTGGTGTTTCTCTAGTTCACTGTTTTGCTGATGGTGACAAGCTTGTCTACAAGCACAATACAGGAAATAAATTAGACCTCATCAAAGAACAGTATTAATCATTTTTGAACTGAATTCCCTGAAGGACAGTTTAGTATGACACCTTAGAAAAAAGAACTGCTCCACTTCACAACTCATAAACCAAAATAAAAGTCTTTTTCTTTAAGCCAAGAAATACAGAAACTGTGAGGATTACTATAAAGCTCTACAAAAGAGCTTTTCAATGAGACATCTGGAATTAACTAAGCATGTGAGGCTAAAATTCAATCCTTCACCTGCAACGACCTTGTGGAAGACTGTGTTACCCACGGGAGGAAGAGGCAGATGACTTCAGGTCACCCTTTAGGCTCTTTTTGGTCAGAGCTGGTCTAAGAGCAGGTTGTAGGTATACTGGATACTGGGCCATAAGGAATCATTTATGTTTGGTAACCTCCCATTCAGTTTCCATCGCAGCAGCTCACAGGCTGTTTCACAGGCCACAGCATCCTGGTATCTCCTCAAAAATACCTTTTAATGCAATATCTATATCTATTAGCTCTGGCATCTCTGGCAGCTTTCAGAGGGAGGCTTGGGCAGGGAAAGCTTTGTGCTCTGCACAACTTCTGCTCATGAAGAGGTGTCCTACAAACACCTTAAGATTGTATTATGGTTATGGGGACATTGAGGACAAATAAATACTCCTTTGACAATAGATGGTACTAGATAGGAAGATGGCCAATGTCTTGGCTCTTTGCATTGCAAGGAAGGTCTGATATAAAAGCCTTAGGTCATCTGAGGGAAAAATTTCCTCCCAACTGAACATGGCACTTAGTTTAACCCAAACACCTTGACACAGCAATTTAAAGCTAAGAGCATCCAAGTACCGTGCCTGTGTCCTGACTCAAACTGGCCAGTCTCCAGTGTTTCGGATGAAACAGGAAATGAAATTCAAAAGCCAAATGTTACATCAGGAAGGAGAGCTTTATAAGCTTAGTCTAAGCCTTAGCCTTTGTACTCAGGTTCCCACCTCTCCAGATCCCTCAAACCTGAGCATAGTTTGGGGCCTAGTATGTTTGCACAACTAGCACATGTGTTGGGACTTAGCATGAGGGTATCATAGCCATAGATAAAACACACAGATTGGAGTGATGTCTTGCTAGAGACTGAACCTTGGGAATTTCACCTAAAAGCAGTCACTGTAATGACTACACACATTCCTCCCAGAATGTAAAGAAAATCTGTAGAATATTCTGTTTGTTTTTTCCTCTTTAATCTGTTTGATATGTTGTTTCATTTCACCTACCACAACCCAAGTGACATCTGTGATTTGTGATTTATACTTGCACCTCTCTCCTAGATCGAATGCTCCCTCTGCAGGCACAGCCCTTTCTACAGCTTTTCCAAGTGCAAAAATAGTATGATTAGGAGTTTTTAGAATGATTTCTTTTTCATTTTCTCAAGAAATACAATTTCTTCTGCTCTGTTATTAATATATGAGATGATCGATAGCTTCTTAGTGCATTTTTTTATTTGGCACTTGCCTGCACGGGAACAGGTTTAGGGATATCAAGCTAAACCCAATTCAGAATATTTTGCATCTCTAACTTACTGATTACAGATTTCATTTTTCTTTTCAAAGGATGGATGGGAGTTTTCAAGTAATCATGCGCTGAATGTGTGCCTATTCCCTCAATTGTGCAATCACGGTCTGAGGAAAACAAAACTGTGCATTCCTACTATCACTAATGTCCCCTGCCACCCATCTCCTTCGCTGGGTTTGTCTGCAGCATGAGGGGCAGCAACAGGCTCTCTGTTACACTCATTTTCCCTGACCAGACAGCTGCTGCCTTTTCACTGCCCAGTGGTTAAGGAATGAGTCCCCTCCGGGTTTTCTTTGTTCTTTGGTAAAAGCATAAATTGAACATCTCTCCATTATCTAACCTCCAACTATCACCAAAACTTGAAAATTAATATGGTCAAGGCCCATACATTTCTGATGAATTTGGCTGAAATCAACTGATGAGGTCAAAATATACTGGATGGAAAAAAGAGCATCAACACAGACAAGCAGAAGCACAGGCAGAGTATCACTTAAACCTCATTTCCCTGAGAAATCAAACTAAATGTATGTACATTAAGGCTTTTAGAAAAACCAGGGGGCTAGTCTTTTTATTCTTCTATATTGATGCTATTGAAATTCATTTAGTTTTCATAAATGCGTAGATTTGGTAGTTCTGGAAATTAAATGTCTCTAGTGTCATAACAAGCACAGTATCAGTAAAAGGTCATGATCACGGTGCCACTAGTAAGCTCCCTGTCCATCCTGGTAAGCCCCTGCAAAATATGATGGGAAAATGGTGGTGTTTCCAAGTGGGTTTCCTTTTTTTTCTTTT
>VXAZ01003649.1:232845-276108 GCA_013399875.1 Gymnorhina tibicen
TTTTTTTTTTTTTTTGGTAGCTGATAAGCTGCAAAGTAGAGTCCTAACTGTTGGTGATTTTGATCACATGGACCTTTGCTTGGGAAATAATGTTCTTCACCTAGACCTCAAATGATGTGGGTGCCTGTATTTTGGGCTTTTTTTTTAATATACCTATCTGTAAACCAGCTGTTTATTTATGGAGCATTTCTTTGGCTTGTTTTTTAAAATCAGTAGTTTGACTGCTTCATAAGTGGATGAAAGATGTAACATTTACTAGGTGATGACTGACATTTCTGTGGCTGTTTTCAGGGAGACCGTGGAATTAGAGGCCCTCCTGGGCCCCGGGGGCCACCGGGATTGGGAATCATGGGTCCCAAGGTTGGTATGATGCCGTGTTGAAGTTCTTGGGCTCTTTTGTGGTGCTGGCTGCCAGACCCTGATCTCTCAGACACCAAATGATCTTCATCAGTTATTGGTTTACATTGGTGCAACTTCAGGAGAAATCAAGCATATAAACATGGTCACTAACCATACTCTTCTACCAACTGGATTAGGAAGAATACTAATGGGATGAAAATTGCATTTGCAGCTAAACTTTATGAGATTACATCTGGAGATTGAACAGAGCTATCAGGATGGTAAATTAGTTAAATGATGTATTTCTTCTGCTTGTATCTATCCTGTTTCCAAGATATTCTTTTGTGCTGGAAGATACGTTAAATGTGAATTTTATGTTTGCAATTTTTGCTCAATCAAATTAAATCCAATTAATTTAGTTAGTAAAACCATTAGGAAAGAAATACGAAAACAAATTCTATAAGCAACCAGCATGCAACATGTGGGCAATTTTTTCTCCCTGCACTAAAGTGATTTATAATTTAAAAAAGACATACTGATAAGAAAAGACATTCAGTACTTGCCTGGATTTCGTTATTCCAGGTTTATCCATCAATTATTTTTACAAAGGCAATGAGGATAAATATTGTGTATATTTCTCCTCTTCTGTTTAATTTAAACATAGGTACACCTTTGTAACTTTTTGCATAATAGCAGAGAGTACAGAACCCTCCACTGCCATTTTGTGTAAACTAGTATCTGAATGAAGAAACATTGCTATTACCAACTCCAGATATGCAATAAGTGACAGAGTGTGAATACCTTTTCAGGATGTGTCTGATTTTACCTTGCTTTCTGAAAGCTGCAGCAATTTCAGTACCTTGGTAAATCATACTGACATAGCCTGTTTCAAGTTTGGACTGTCAAAATCCTACAAATGTGTGACATAGCTCTTTCCACAAAGCCTTTGAGAATGAAAAATGTATTCTCTGTAGGAAAAAAATATTTTATTTTCAAGGGTGAGGACATGTATGTAGTCCCTCTCCTATGGGGAAAGGCTGAGAGAACTGGGATTGTTCAGCCTGGCAAAGAGAAGGCTTCATGGCTGAGATGACCTACCCTTTCTCACAGTGTGTAAATACCAGTAGTCCTTGGTTATTATCAACAATTCTTGTCTGTTATACCACCAATCCTTATTAGCTGGCTCCACAGCCATCGGTGTTTGGGACATTACAATTACCTGCTTACCCTCTGGGAATCAAGAGCTGAAAGGGCTCTCATCTTGGACCACTGTTTGTAGGGGTCGCAAGAGAGCGGGCTTTAGTCATAGTGATTTTCCATCCTGGCCACAATTCGAGTCTGTAACTTTCTTTGAAGGTTCAGTAACAAAAATATTCCACTTGGGCTGTTACTCAGGCAAGAAAGGTAAGTTTCCAAGCCTGTCTGTTAAAAAACAGGAGCTCGTTAGACACCTGTTGGTTGCTGGGAACAGACAGTGTTTCTGATAAGCTCAGGAGGGGCTTAGTCCAAGTGCAGTTCATCAAGGCTGAGGTCTAAGGAGCATTTCTTACATCCTAGTGTAGCCCGGGGCGGGGAGATGCACTGCCACAATCCACCCTGCAACTGAAGTCAACTTCTTTGGGCCTCTACAGGGGTGACTTAATTGCAGCCTTCCAGTACCTGAAGGGAGCCTGCAAGAAAGATGGAGAGGGACTATTTACAAAGGCACATAGCGACAGGACAAGGGGGAAAGCCTTCATACTGAAAGAGGGTGGGTTTAGATTCAATATTAGGAAGAAATTCTTTAGTGTGAGGGTGGTGCGGCACTGGAACACGTTGCCCAGAGAAGCTGTGGCTGCCCCATCCATGGAAGGGCTCAAGGCCAGGTTGGATGGGGCTCTGAGCAACCTGGTCTAGAAGAAGGTGTCTCTGCCCATGGCAGAGGGGTTGGAACAAGATCCCTTCCAACCCAAGCACTTCTATGATATAGGTCTTGAGATAAGCTATCTGGCACAACATTTTGTGAGAATTCCTGCTTATGTATATATGTATGTGTATATACACATACACATACATACATACATACATACATACATATATATATATAAAAAACACCACTATTTTTCACAAGAGATTTTGTGAAAGCCTGTGACAAATTTTTTGTCTGCACAGATGATAATGCTGACTTTTCAAACTAATATCACTAATATCTAGAAATTAAATGTTTAGAACTATACATTTCTATTTCATGATTACCAAGTTTTCTTGTATTTCTGCCTAAATATTCAACATATGCAAACTATAGGTAATATACATATCACTGAATGATTTCCACTTACTGTATTGGAGCAAAGCAATTATTTATTATAAGACAGTAACCAAAATCCAACCTGAACTTTACAGAAACTTTTATGAAGCTTGATCAAATTTTGAAAACTTTTTCAACTAAAAATAAAGTAAAAAAAAAAGGAAAATCAATAATTTGGTTTTGATATAATCAAAAGGATATACTTCGCTTTGTCACTTTGGAATGTTAGATTAGCCTGCCTGCAAAGCACCAGGGCTCTACCTGATTTTGACTGTATTGATACAAATCAGCATGTGCTGCTTTGGGTTTTCTCTCTTCCCCTCCCAGTTATGATCTTCTGAATGACTGGTACTCCTAGAGACTATGACACCACAGGGGCTTGGCATATGCCTGTGGTGCCCAAGAACTAACATTCCTATCAGGTTTAGTTACACTTCAGGTTTTATTGCTCTGGCTCTTTGTGCCTCCACTGTTGTGCCTCCCTTTGGTGGAATGATTGCATGAACCTGTTCTGTAAACATGGTTTCTATTGTCTTCTATGTGGGGGAAAATGAGGAAAATATCACACTGTGTTATGAGTAAATTTTATTCTTTAATTATTTCCAGATTAATTTTTCCTTTGCTTTCCTGAGAACTTGCCAAGGATAATTACCACAGTGAGAAATCATAAACCAAAGAAGAATTAGAACTAGAGTCTTTGACATGGTTTTACTTTTTTGCTTGTAGTGACTTTGGGATTATTTCCTTAGTGTTACCAGGAATTTACCTCCTAATCCTTCTTTTTTGCCTCACTGACTGTTATAGGGTATTATGGGACGTAACGGCTTGCCTGGCCCACCTGGCCCCTCTGGCACCAGCATACAAGGAGACAAGGTAATCCAGGTTAATGTGATATCTGTTCAGTTTCTTCTAAAACTGTTTCTTAAAGAGATTAATTGTATTTTTTCTGTTTTGCCACCGAATCAGTGAACTCCTGCAAATATTAATTTTACACTTAAGTTTCTTATTCATAAGCTATGCAATATTTACTTTTGTTTGCTGTGTTTTCAGTATTGTTTGCACCCAATTGCTCTTCTGTTTTTCTTGTCATTAAAAATATATTTAACCTGGAGAAAACAGGCTTATCTCTGCCACATCTTATTGATTTACTTAGGTCTGTGGTTTTCTCAGGGTAGCACTTGTAAAAGGCAGCAACAGAGATCTACTGTGGCTGAATAGGTTAAACAACATGTAGGAATATAAATGAAATTAGGCAGTCTACCATATACTCTTAATTGGGTTTTTACTCACCCAGTTCCAGCCACAACTTCTCTCCATAGAAGGAGAAACACAAACAAGACAAGATATTCTGAGCATTCATTTGTTAAACTGCCTTGTCATAAATGTGTGGAAAAATTATTAAAAATGGAAGCTCCAGTGGAGAACAACCCAAGCTTCTCCTGTTTTCCTTAAATCAGTGTGCTTAAAATGGAGCATATGATTGAATATTTCCCTGTATCAAGAGTATTGTGCTCAGGTCTCCAACTCTAAGTGATCAACCAGTGATTCAGTAGAAGGAGCAGTGTTCTAGTTTGGTTAGAAAATGTGCCTCTCTATACTGTGATTGTTGGCTGTAGATACTAAAGCCATCAGGGAATTCACTGGCAAACAGGTCTTCATTGGAAAACAGTGACATTCTGAAACAAACAAACAAACAAATTTGTGAAAATGTATGTTGTTTGCAAAACGATTCAGAGGAGAATCTTTCTTTGGTTTGCTCTGGAATTACTTCATACAAGCTTTACCAGAAGAGCACAGATTCCTTCGGAATTTATTTTGTTCAGGACTTTGATTACATTTTCAGTGTCTTCCATTTTTATATTTGTGTTTCATCATTTCTGGTTTTATTCTGTAGAGGGCTCTTCCTTTTTTTTCACTGTGAGGTGTTTCATAGCATAAAAACATACTTTATTTTGTTCTTTCTTTTTCCCTTATTGTATAACTCCCTTTTATGGGTTCTGATTTATCTTGTTTCCAGACTTTCTTAGACAGAGATCTCTACATGGTTAAGAGTCATGACTGTCTAGACCTTTGTTCTGATCTGTTTGCAATTTGTCTCTGTATTAATTGTTATCAGTAATCACAAAGCTAATACATATTTTAATATGAGGACATAAAAAACTCCTTATTTCCTTTTCTCTTCTTCCTTTGCTTGCTGAAGCTCCACAGGCTCTTCGCTCTATTCTTGTGAAAGCCAGAAAAATTTTTGCCATCTCTGTGTTGCTTTATGGTATAGGAAAACTCTTTCCTGTCTGCCTTTAGTAACAATTTCTGCTGTATTTCCAGAATCTAATATTTGAGATATATCTTTGTTAATTCTACAGGTATGCGAGGTTAATTATAAAAGCCCAATTGCCATTCTGGATGAAAATGTTTCAGCAATCAAATGCATCTGATGATACATTAAAAAAATATACAGATTACACAATATTTTTCTGCTCCTGTGAGAAGATAAGGGTTACCCAGAATATGCTCTGTGTGCCCATAAACACCTCTCTCTCTCTCCCTGTCTCTCTATATATATTTAGATACACACAGATGTATGTCTGGATGTTGTGTTGGCGCTGCTATGAATAGATATCTAAAGCATGTTTTACAAGTGTAGAGAGCTCAGTTTCATTATGGAAGCTTTTCAGTGGAAGAACGCAGTTCACTGACACACTGTCAAGCAAAGGCATGTTTCTAATGCAAGGCTGTGGAATTTAGGGATGTTGGAAAGTAATGTGTCCTGGTTATGAAAAGTCTTTGGGCTTGAAAACAAAACTGTAGTGATATGGTGGGTCAAACTCAACTTCTGTTGTTTCTGTAGCATTCCATGAGTTGTGTAGATAAGATTGGTCTTGCCATTTCTATTTTCTTCCCTTAACAATTGCTTTTTAAAATTATGATTATTTTTATATAATTCTTAGGAACAGCTTATTTCTGAGCCACTTTTGCAACTGTCTTGCTCTGGTAGCACCAGTTTCTTCCACACACGAATGCTTGTTGATCTTCTGTCTGTTTTGTCCTTCCATCTCTTCACATGTCAAGCTTCATTCTTTTTGGCCACTCTTCATCAGATTAAAGCTACTCTACTCCTGCATTTGCGTTATCAATATTACTCAAAGTATTTCTTTATATATATAGAGAGAGATCTCAGTCTGCATATGGTACGAATGGAATGCCAAAAATGAGTTGGTTTTCAAGTTACTTTATGTTGATAGCTATATTCGCAGATCTTCTTTTTTAATTCTTGGTTCCCTTTCAAAACCACAGTCTAGACATTCTCAGATCTGCACTCAGTTCATTTTGGTAATACTGGTGCTCAAGTTTGAATTTAATTATGTACATGGATTGAACTGTCAAAGCCATAAATATTTTTAAATTTGTACATCACACTTCTTGGGTTTTACTGAATGTACTGTTATGGAATCTATGAAGAACCCTTCTAATGCTGATTGATACTTGTTGCACAAGTAGAGGAAGCAGGATTTGGTTCTGCAGTTGATGTTTTCAAGCATGAAACTCACGTGTGCTTGTGAGAAATGTCAGCTGTATGGGTATGAATTTACTTAGAACAGTAGGTGTCATTCAGTTTTCATTGCCTGAACACCATCCTAACAATGTCAAATGGGCAGTAACAAATGGCAGCAATAAATCTAGTTTTGTTTGATCTGACGTTTATTACTAGTGAAGGACCACTGGAATACACAGCATATCCTGATTTTGGTTCATATGCATGTGCTCTGCAGACCTGCAGAGGTGTTAACTAGGAAGCTGTGTGATGACTCAGTAGGGAGGGATAGTCCATTCCAGTGCTGAACAGCAAGCCTTGAAACAGACTGGCACAGTTTCACTGTGTTTAAAAGCCTTTTCCATTAATATCTAAATGAGGGCCCCAAGAAGCACAGTCCTGCTAAAAAGCTACTTAAAGGAAATTAGATTAAATAGTCACTGTGAGTTCCAGTGCAAAATAAGTTGCCTTGTGCATCCCATTGCCTTAGGAGTATTTCATATTTACAGGAAATCCCCCCAGGGGATCAGCTATGTAATTTGATACATCCACTGTTTTCCAGTCTCCAGCATCTACATAATAGTGTCTGACTTGCTGATGCTGTAAGAAATTGGGCAGAGGGGAAGTTCTGCTTACAGAGCCAAGAGGCTACTGGTTAGCAGGTCAGGGATAGGTAGCCCTGGTTGCAAGCAGAGCATTTAATTCCTCAAGTTGGGGCTAGTAGACCAAGAGGCACCCACAGGGCAAGGCTGTAAAAGCAGTGCTCCAGTGGAGATGTGAACGGTGGAGTGCCTTGGATGCCTTCCCTTGCAAGGGGCAAGACCGCAATGCACCCATGTGCAAGCCATTATCTCAGCAGGATCTCAGTCAGATCCGGAATTTGGACAGGGAAAACCATCCATGGACATGACTTGTAGTACACTGTGTCTTCGAGGAGCTGCATCTCATTGCCTGACTCCTGGTGAATTCCCAACTCATGGGAGCCAGGAGCCCTTAGTGCAAGGAAGAGAAGGTTGGCTTAGCTGTGCACTGTGCAGATGATTCTCTGCCTGCAGAAATCCATAAGCCCCTATCCAGCACAGCAGGAATAGTCAGTGATCAGTCCTGCCGCACTGGTGCACCTTAGGTGAAGGCTGGATAAACTTGGAAACATTTTTGTGTTTCTCTGTCCGTTATGAGCAGTATGACCCCTTTAGACCCATTTGTGAGCAGCAATGCAAGTATTAGTAAAAGATGCTTTAGAGAGACAGTGAGAGCTTTTGACTGAAAAATAGAACTGACTAACCCTGTACTTGCACTTCATAGTTAGGTTTGATACAGGTGGTAACTGCTCCTGATCTCATTGACATTCTCTGGAGCTGGTTTTTGTATCTGCACTGGGCACTGCTGTTATGTGAATTATGTATGTAATGTGAATTATGGTGAAGCATTTATGTACCAGGAAATATAATCACTTCTGGCTGTGTTTAAAATGCATACAGCAGTTGATCTGTAAAAAATATTTGTGTTACCCTATTAAATAAAGCAAGAAAGTTTATGGAATCCAGAAGCTATGAAGAATTTTCTGTGTGTATATAACAGCTGTGTTTTGTAACACTGTGTGCCCACACTGCTAGCTTGGACACGCTTTTTAAGTCAAAGTACATGCAGTGGGGTATGTGTAGCAATCCTTATAAACAGTTTTGAGCTTTGTAACTGGACTGATACTGTCTTTTGAAGTATCACCAGAAAGCTGTTCTGCTTTCCACACTGTGAAGAGTAGAGATGTCTTCTTATTTACTTAAGATCAGAAAAACTAAGTTTACCCTGGAGAGATCATGAATGTGTATTTTTAGAGAAACTTTGGTTTGGACCTCATTTTACTGCTTGTAGACAGGATGAATAAGTATCTGAGCCTCTGAGAGGTTACTTTTGTCTCTCATCTCTTTCAGTGAAATGACAAATTTTCATTTAATTAATCAGGAATAAATTCTTCATTATATAATTTATAAGGTTTTCATGTATGTTCTGAATCATAGCCAATTGCTTATTTCTCCAGCCTTAGACCACTTTTGTCTTGAAAATTGTGTGCTTCATCCCATAGTACAAATATCTGGCTTTCTGTATGACACAGAGTGTTCTAAAGTGAATAGAGAACAGCATAGATTTTACATTAATTTTCAGTTAAACTTAAGTTTCATATTCTGTTCAGGGAGAAAAAGGAAATACAGGCTTTCCTGGACCAAAGGGATCAATAGGACCTGGTCTTCCTGGACAAAAGGTAAATCCTAAGTTTGCAGTAAGGAAAAAAAAAAAGGGGGGTTTCTTCCTTTATTGGTTATTTGGTGTGACAGGTCTTTGAAGAGAAACAGAAGGCAAAGACATTACTTTGTTTAGCTAGCAAGGTAGGTACCTACTACTTATTGTGAGCTTTGAAGCCTGTGAAATTCCTAATGGTCATTAAGGATCAGATTACAAAGTAGGATCTAGAACGAGGTCATACCTGTTAGCAGGAGAATAATTCTAAGTTATTAAAATTATGTATTCAATTATTTTTGATATTTTTTGGGTATTACAAAATGTCATTTTATTTGCCAGGTTTTGATAAAAAGAGGAATTGCTTTACAATTAATGTCATTTAAGGGCTTTGTTTTATTTGACTTGTTTTTTTCTACACTGATTAAGCCTGGAATCTTTCCTTACTGAATAACTTCCTGGTTGTTATAAAAATTGTGAGAATTTCCTACACTTAGCCATTCACATCTAACAGCTTGGGAGCTTTTATATGAGTATCAAGTTCTTCCACACAGATTCAAATTTCTGCCTCTTACTTCTGTTTTCACTCACATTCCAAATGCCACATACTATAATAATAATTGCATTATTTTCACTGATCTTCGTATTCATCTTGTGTATTGACTAATCTTTGTGACCCAGTATAAATCTCTCCAAGTGACTTTTCTCTAAGCAAACTTTTCTGTTTGCTATTAATACAGTAGACTTGTCACACATGAAAAGGAATGGTTTAGTTCAGCAGGAATTTTGTATATGTACTAAAAAGATCAGATTTTAGTATATTTAAGTGTAAGAAAGTAGCACCACCACCACCACAGTCAGAAAATCGTATTTGCTTTCCCATTATTATTAATGCTGACATTAACTTTGATGATGTTAGATTCAATTTGTAGACAGGTAATGGAAAGTAATATCCTTTTCTGGATATTATGATTTTGTGAAATAGAATAAGAACTGTCTTCCAAGACCTGACTTAGTTGAAGCTGGTTTTCTTAGTGCTGTGGAGAAGCTATGTACAATTTTCAGATTTACACCAGTTTGAAGAAGATCAGAATCAGACTGAGAGAGTCAAAAGGGTTCTTTAGAACTGGTAACAGTCACCACAGTGAAGGCTGTAACACAGGAGTTACCTGTGTGATTCCATTGGCTGGGTAATAATGAGGAATAATATCAAAATGGCCAGTAATCTAGACAAATTCATAAGCTTTAAAATTTCAGGTGAAATGTAAGCTGGTTAGTAATTTCCAGAGAGGGGTAAAAAAACTGTCCTGCACAATCTTCTTCTTGAAAAAAATGTCCAATTCAGAACCTGAACCTGAATCTTATTTACAATATATTTTATACCTGCATTATATGAAAACTGTCTCATAATGTTGAACCCTCTCACTTTTTGGAAGTCAAAAGGTGTAGTCAAATGAGGGGAAAAAGTGCAGAATTGCTTTTAAATGTGAAACATTGTATTTTCCAATGGATGTAACAGTCCCAGTATACCTCTTTGTTTGTCCTTCGGAAGCTCACAGGTTTTCATTCGGGTTTTGTGCAGAGCTGGTGTGAGTTTCAGCACACTGGCTGATCTGAGGCAGTTATATCTCTCCATAAGTCTAAATTAGCATAGGTCCAGTATAACATGGTTTTAGGGTTCAAGAAAATGAAAGAACAGTAAATATTATATATTATTGACATTTTCATATAGATGTCTTTACTCTCCCTCCGGAACTAAGGTAAGTTTTTATAGAAATTTCTCAAAGATGCTTTTACTGCCCATTTTGCTTTCTCTGAGAGCCTGCTTTCAGATATTCTCCTTATAATATATACAAGATAAGCCATTAATTAAAAAAATACCCAAAAAACCAGAAAATTTATCTTTAGAGCTCATTGAACCTTACTTCCAGCTCTGACAATCAGCAAAACTGGAGCTATGACTATATTTAATACAGTGGTTTTAAATTAGGGAGACTATGGAGATAAAGGTGATCCAGGGAGCAAAGGTCCCAAAGGAGAGATTGGAGATCCAGGACCCCCAGGGCCAAAGGTAAAACACATTTTCATGTTACTTCAATTTACACAATAGAAACTAAGCAAATTGATAATTATATCACTCTATGCATTTTCAGGGAATTGAGGGAAGAAAAGGTGAACCTGGTCTTTCGGTAAGGACATATATAAATTATTTGAAGCAATAGTAGTTTATCTGGGGAAAATATTTAAAGGTTATGTGATCTTGCACAAGACTTTTTATGAGATATTGCATTGCCCACATTTTTGTAAATAAATAAATATTTCAGCATTCTTAACACTAGAACACACAACAAATTAATACTCTTTTTCAGAGAGAAGACGTTATCAGACTTATCAACGAAATATGTGGTAAGCATTAAAGTATGGAAAAAAGTAGTTCTGATAAAACACAGTGAATTTATATTGACTGAATGGATTTTTCCTCTGCATGTTTGTGTGTCAGGATACCACTGATACGAAAACGATGCTCACTATGTTGCCAGATACACACCTGAAGTAATTTGGTCCAGCTCTGTTCCTGTGATCAATACTAGTAACTAGAAATTAATTCATTAACTGAGTTTTAACTGACTGTGAATCTGATGTATGAGTTCAATTCATTTTTTGAAGGTGGTTTCTCATAAAATGTCTGAAATGGGTCTTTTCTAGGTTGTGGTATCAAGTGTAGAGTAATACCACTGGAACTAGTATTCGTTATTGACAGTTCAGAGAGCGTTGGACCAGATAACTTCAATATTATCAAAACCTTTATGAAAACATTCATCGACAAGGTTTCAGCCAACCACGCTACAACCCGCATTGGCGTTATCAACTTCAGCCACAAAGTGGACCTGGTGTCTTCTCTGAAGCAATACACAAGCAAAGAGTACCTGAAATCAGCTGTTGACAAGATGCCCTACTTAGGAGAAGGCACGTACACAGCTTCTGCTATCCAAGAAGCCATTCACTTATTCCAGGCAGCGCGCCCGGCAGTGAGGAAGGTGGCTGTTGTAATAACGGATGGACAAGCGGACAGTCGTGATAAAGTACAACTGGATACTGTAGTGAGAGAGGCCCATGCTACAGATATCGAGATATTTGTCATTGGGATTGTTCAAAGGACTGATCCTCATTATGTGGATTTCCTGAAAGAAATGCAGCTCATCGCAACAGACCCTGATGAAGAACATGTTTACCAGATAGATGACTTCGTAACACTTTCAGGTAAAAGAAGCTATTTCATTAAGAGGAAACTTGAAATAAGCATGTAAGGGAGTTTGGCCTCTCCCATGGCCAGGCAAGGCAGCCTGCTGAGTGGCAGCTTTTATTTCTCTGTTGGATAAAGCTCGCTCTTGTTTCACATCATCTTTCGCGAAATGAAAACCTTGCCAAATTTTTGCCTCTTGCAGAAACAGTAAACCACAATGAACATCAGTTTTCTAAGCCCAGGTCTTCTTTGGGATACTCCTCTTTTGTGAGAGATTGCATCAGCCTTCCCTCACAGTCCTTTTGTGCTTGGCCATAGTTTCATCCTAGAGAGATGTAAATTTCCTTCCACCTTGATGTAACCTCTTGGACTCTCTCTCTCTCTCTCTTTCTTTTGGGTCTTGTCAGTCTTGGAATCCCTCCACTCTCTCTTACAAGCACTCTTTCATTTTTTCGTTTTTTTTCTGAAAGCCATAGGGAAACCTATGCTTTCACTCTGATTCCAGGGAAAAAATGGTGGAGCCACACACAGGGGAATGGGATATGATACACATTGTACATTTCAATGTGTGTGGCTTGAAAAAATTCTGTGGCTACAGGTGAAATCAGGAGCAAATCCGGAGGAAATCTATAATGACTCATGAGAAAAAAAGTACATTGATCTAGACTAACTGTAGACTAGCCTATACTTTTCCTGAGCATAAACTTATTTTGCTATGCTGAGACTGTGAATGAAGTGACGTCTGGATTTAAGGCATTAAGAGGAATCCAAGATAAGGTTCTGCTTCCAGTGGGATTAAGCTTAGGGCTCTGACTCAGACTCCAGCATTCAATATAAAAATATTCCCATTCACTGGTGTTTTTAGTTTTTGCAAATAAATAGAAAGCCGTTGCCCAGATTTTCTTTTTCTTTCTTACACATAAACACTTTCTTTCCTTCACTCTCATTTTTCATCTGTTTCTTCTTAAAATAACAACATGGCATTAAAATAAAATAATTCTTAAAATAATTACTTTGTTACTCGTCATTTGCATTTTGACATCACTACAAAAGCTGGTGTTTCACAAGTCACTGTGATTAAAGGTTTAGGGTTAATACTGCACTAACAGCTTGTGCTGAATCACTGTGACTTCTTTTGATTACTATTAAAAAATGTCATCTATTCATTAATCTTTTCAGCTCTTGAAAATAAACTGATCACAAAAATCTGTGAGAATGAGTCTGCAGTCTACACCAGAAATTACAATGTTTTATCTCCATCTCCAAGTCTGGAATCTGAAATTCCCAGGCAAGATGCTAATAGCCAGCTACCTAAAATTACCACTTCCAAGACTGATATGCTTCCTACAGAAGGAACTGGTTACCCAGTGAGTAAAAGACTAACGGTTATCAAATGTTTTTAAAATATGTGTCTTTATTTGAATTCAAATATTTTACCATCTTTATTTCACCATTCACCTTTTAATATGCAAATAACATCATTTGACTAGACCAAAGTGTTTGGAAAAAACTTTTAAAGTTAGAGTGAACTTATTTGTTGAGAACAAACGTTTACAAAAGAAATAGGGTAATACTACCTCTTGGTTGCAATAAATGCTAACAGTCCTCTTATTAATCTCAGAAGTGAGTTAAAACTCTTACATTTCTATTGAGGCAGGCACACAGTGGATAAGACATTTATTTATGTGCAAGCTGATTGTTAGCTGATATGCTTCTTGTCGTGGTCACGCACTTTCCAGGTTGTTCCCAGCCACATTTCCAAGCTATTAAGCCTTTGGTGGTGTTTCACTCTCCACGTTGGGCTGTACTTCTAGGGCTCCTTATCTCTGTTCTCCAGCTTTAAATTTCTCCTGACCTGCACTGAGGTTCTGCCCTCCAAAACAGTGCTGCTGCACAGGCAGACAGGACAGGGAGAACTTTAATGCAATTTTCTGCACGTGTGTATCACCTTAGTTCCCTTATTAGGTCTCCGGTATTTTTCAGCCACTGTCGGAGTATTGGGTTAGGATATTTGTCACCTTTGCAGTAGATCAGCACTAACTCTTTAGGGTGTTTTTATTCCTTTGCCTAAAGTAGCCGATGATAAAAATTGAACTTTGCTTGCCCTTATAACCAGATGGATAAACTGGTTGAAATATTTGATGTGCAAACTTCTGTAGCTGCATGGAATGGATATAGCAGACCATGATACTGGTATTAAAATATTAATTGAATACAGATTAGAGATAATTAAATATTACTGATTTACGGTGGAGGAGTCAGTGGATTATCCACTATTAATCCTTGTAATATTGTTTATATAATATCATTCATCATTAAATAGTTCACTTTCAAAATCCAGGTTAATTTCTAAGAATAAGAGCTCCTTTGGCAGGTGTGATTGATTTAGGTTTCGGGCTTGTAATACCTCCAGACAGATCTGTGGGACACTGAGGGTAGGTTCTGACATTCTGTATTATTAAGAAAAATAAATGTAAACCTAGATAGATGCTGACATTATAAAGCATATGATAAGAGTCAGAAAGGATTCTTAGGTAGGTTCTTAGATAGATAGGATGAGATGCTCACACACTTGATTCTGGCTGGCTGTGATTATAGTTAAATCTTCAAACTGTTGAATTGCTATCATATATAAACAGTCTTTTTGTAGACCTAAAGAAGAAATGCAAAATTTAAGGACTGGATGAATTGTCTGCACCTTTACATTTCACCTAGACTGAGTTCCAATGACTCTGAGGGTTTCCTTAAACTGACTTTGTCAGTAGTGGCCTGTAAATGGGAAGATACTGAATAGTGTCAAATTCCTTTCTGTTCTCAGTAGGTAATCAATGTCTGATTAAGGCAGTTATTTGTACTATACTGTACTGAGAACCTTGCAAATCTTCTTGAATATACTAAAATATTAGAGAGGCAAATTTTTATGTAGTAGCTGCAATTTGAAGAGCAGGGTTGACTGCTTATCACTTCTATCAAGGTAAATTGTAAAATTCTAGTGATTAGTAGCTGGCTGTTAGCCAGAAGTAGGACAGATTGAAGATGTCAGATCATGCCCAGTGAGTGTACTAGATGTTAAGCAGCACTGATTTACCCAAAAATTCCTTCCATTGTTTGTTTTATTAATATTACTAAGTAGTAACTGGACTAAGTAGTAACTGGAATTTTGCTTAAATTGAATGAATTCAGTGTAGTGACTAAATCAAAGGCATTACTTTGCCTGTTCATTATGCTCTCATTGTCAGAAAATTACGGTTCCATATTGAGTAATCACTAGAAGAAAGTACAAACCAACCTGCTCTTAATAGTATTTTTTCACACATTGTTTAGCAAAAGTTTCCTGCATAATTCTATCATTTTTTTCTGTCATAGCATCTATGCCCAGACAGAATTTTAAGATTTTGACTCCTTTTGCAGCATAGTCCATCGCAATCCAGATACACTGAGCCTCTGCCATCTGCTCAGGACCACACTGTGACCACCTCTGCTCACAGAGAATCAATACTTCCCCCAGTTTATAACACATCTGGAATCAGACCCCTGAGTCCAGCTGTCAGCCCTTTGTTTGGTGGAACTGCTGCTGAAGATCACCAGCCAGCTGTGTTGCAAACACAGGTAGCAACAACCCAAAAAAGTAAGTAATAAATACGGGTAGCAAGTCTGTAGCAAAAAAAACGATGAGCAAACCCCACTCCCTCTTCCAATATAATTTAGATTTTATTACTTTTTGTATTTCTGGGTGCTCTGTCTACAGACACTACACACAGTCAGAGCCAGATTTTCAGCCTCAGATGATACCCTTGTGTACCGACTGCACGCTTAGGTATTTAAATAGCAGCTTGATTCTTGCATCAGGATCTAGGCAGTCTTATTTCTAACTGATCCTGTGTTTTTTTAGGCCTGTTCAGATAAGTCATTAATGGAAATGGAATTTGGCCAGGCACTACAAGAAAGAAAAAGAAAGGGATGCTTTTCTTACTGAAGGAGACACTTATAAGATAACATAACTTATCCCCAGAATCCAAACTAACTTCTACTGATGCACTTTCAGATCCAAGGTGCTTGGAACCTATGAAACCAGGGGATTGTTGGGACTACGTGGTGAAATGGTATTATGACAAGAATGGCAATTCCTGTGGCCAGTTCTGGTATGGAGGTTGTAATGGTACCAACAATAGATTTGAAACAGAAAAAGAATGTCGAGAAACCTGTGTTGACTGATGAATAAGTAAGTTGTCTCCTTCAGGTCCTCCCTCAATCACCTCTTTTCCCTCTTATGTTTTATTTTACATTAATCAAAATTCAGTTTTCCTTTTCAGCTCACAGCCTATGCAGTCAATATCACAAGGTCCTTCTGCAATTTCTTGCAGTCACTCCTTATCTTTACAACTTTGCTGCTGCTACTTAACTACTTTAGAGGAACACAGTATTGTCACCAACTCCAACTTTGTCACTTCCCTATTTCCTCCCTTCTCTAGATCACTTATTACTATCTTGAGTAGGACAGACCGTGGCATCCATCCTTCGGTGACATCTCTCCACTGACCATTTATCCCCTTTTTTTGTTTTATTCTTTTCACAGCTTACAAGTTACAAGACTGTCCCTCTCAAATCAGTACAATTTTCCTTTGCGGAGGGACCTTACATTTTGGAAATCCAGTCAGACTATACTGACTATCTCAGATCCACAAGCTTAGTGAGCAAGGCATGGCCTTCAGAGAGGTTATGGGTAGTGCATAACTGCCATTACAAAAGCTGTGTAACTCATCCCCAGTCACTTGCATTAAATACTCTTATTTCGACTTTCAGTACAGGAAAATTTTATTGAACTACAGAGTGTGTTTTTCAAAACTTTTCAGGAAAATTAAACAATTTGTTATTTATTCTAGAAATTACTTCTGTTGGGAACTTTTGAAGCCAGAAGTTCACGTGTGCTGAGGAAGAACTGACTGAGAAGAATCCAAAATTATGTGTTAGCATGAAATTATTACTGCTGCGCTTTATTGCTTTCCCCACTATGGTCTGCACATTAACCAGATTCCTGTACAATGTATATTATCTGCAACACCATAGCAATAACTTACAATCACACATACACAGGGAGATGCCTTTTCCCTCCAAATTTACAGTAACTTGATACTACTGCACATGGCAATAATGAGATTCTCTTTTTAGGATTAAAATGTCAAAACTGTTTACATTCAGTTTTTAATGACAGAGGTCTCTTAGTCTCGTGGAAGAATAAAATATGCTCTAGTTTTAAACAATAGTAAGTGGTTCCTGAAATTAGCGCTCTTAGTACTGCATTTAGAGACATAAATAAAGATTTCCATTAATTAGAGTTCCTCTTTGGAATGTAAGTAACACAGATATAGGTAATTAGAGAGGGGTTTTGTCCATTAGTAAAGCACACTTGGATTAACATCCAAAACACACCTTAAAAACAGGATTCTTCATGTCCTTTAGGCCAGTCAGTTCATTTCAATTTCTCAGAGCCTCTAGGTTAAAAAAAAAAAAGAAGAGTTATTCCACTCTAATATATGCTACTAAACTAAAAAGGGCAAAAGCACTGAAAGATGTATATTAATGTTTACTTATATCCTTTCTACTTTAGCCATAATCCTATATGCACATTGTAAAACTGAAAATGACAAATGTGATTAAAATGGAAGGTAATACCTGATAAAGAGTCAAGCATCGTTATTACTTTGTAAACAAAAGACTAGAATCTACACAGGCAGTATGGGCAACTCCTGATATGTTTAAACAATTCCTTGCACAATTTGTAAACAAATGACAGGATGTACCTTGCAAAATGAACTTGTTTGCAGGAAGTAGGATGCAAACCTGATTCTATGGAAAGCTGTGCTTGAAATAGAGTTTAAAAGTTTTTCATTTTTTTCCCAAAAACCTGGCCTTTTAAAATAAGCTTCAAGTTAGAAATGAAATGGACTGAGATCAGCCCCGGAAAACATCCTGTTCTTATACTCAGAACTAAAATGATGGTAATGTACTCATACTAATATGATGATCACTCAAAAAACCTCTGAGGGCACAATTAATTTCTGTGTGACATGGAACAGTAAAACTGAAACATATTACCTGGTACTATGCATACTATGAAGATCTCCTTAATCCTACCAGGAACATTTTACCTTTAGCTGCACCTGAAAACCCACAGCAGCAAAGCCCACTGGAATTGCAAGAGAACCTAGGAATCTGCAAGGCCTTTCAAATCTGTTCTAGTCTTGTGTGCTTGGGCAGTTGCTGCAGGGATGGGATTAGCTGTGTGTTTGGCTCCAGAGCTCCAGACAAAGAGATGTATCTGTCTAAGAAATACTGGGGATAATGAGTTTGGGAATAAATGTGAAGATGTAGGTTATGGGTTTGCAATATCTTCTATAATGTTTAGTGAAAACCTTTCTGGTAAAGCTGACAAGCTCTAGTAGGTACAAAGAGTGACATCATTTGTTACTTAACAAGGTTATAAAACAAGCAGTTACTCTTTAACATGCACACAAGGACTCTTTTTAATGCAGTTAAACCAGTGTTATACAAACGACCACTGCTTTATTTTCCACTTTCATGTAGAGTTGACTAAACTCTACATGTTTTGTAGCAAAGAGGGAAAAGTGAAGGCTATAAGGTTATTTTAAAAGTTGTATGCTGTTCAAATCAGATGATCCTGAAATGAGCATCCTTTTCTGTTCAGGTCTTTCTGTGTATCTCCAGACTGCAAACTCTGAATGAATGCTCTGATATTTAGTAAACCATGGAAAAACACGTAAGTCCCTCCTGAAAGGACTCTTCTCTAAATCTGCACCAGCAGTAACTGGCAGCATTGGCTCCTGTGTCTCCTCACCCAGCTCTGCCTTCTCAAGGGTGTCATGGGGCAATAAACCAGGAGAGGGCCCTGCTTGCCAAACATCCACTGTTTTATTCCCGACTAGTGTGAAATCATACAAGATCATTGCTGAGAGCATTACAGTTTTCACTGGCAAGTAAACCCTTTATTTTTGTCATGGGCAAGTTTTAAAAGTAAGAATAGTTTAATCATTAAATTCTTAAATCTTCTGCTACACCAGGCCAAATGATATAAATGATAAAAGCTAAGAGTAGTGAGTAACAGAGACTTTTCTATAGAACTGATCATTACTAGATAAATTCTTTTTTTGACATCCTTGAGTCTAAGAGTTCAGCTAAAGATTCAGAAAATTAACAGGAAAGTAATGCTCCATTTGCTCAACATAGAACAGCAGCAGCTTTTCACTTTGAGAAGCTCTGCCAGTCTCTTGTTAACAACTATCAAATGGAATTAATCTTTTGCCTTAACCCTTTGTTCAGTCACTGTCCGTCCCTAGGACTCATTCAGACATTAATAACACTGCCTCTGCATTGGCCTTTCTGCTGTCTGCACTCCTCTGTTTCTTTCACATCTTCAAATTTCCTCTCTTACCCTAAATTGACTGAAGATATCCAACATTTCCTGCACTGCAGTTTTGAACATCCTTGGAAAACTGATTACCAGGTTTCCTCATTTGGAAATTGCCATCAAAGACATTCCTTGGAGGGAAAATGGAAATAAAAAGAAAGAAGAAGAAAAAGACTAAGAAAAATAAATTTTAAAAAGATGCTATTGATAGCATGGCTGAGACCAACATCCACATTTGTAAGGAAATATTTTATGGACAGTTTAGATTTAGTGCCACATTCCTGCGCTTCTTTTCCTTGGTTGCTTCCTGGATTCTTTTGATACCATCTCTACATACAGCAGACCCCTCTCAAAGCTTGCAAGGGCATCACAGCACGCAGTTACAGGCACGTTCTCACAGGTAACTGGATGATTCTCTTTTTATTAACAAAACAAATAACTCTTCCTCCTCCACCCCTCAGTGAAAGGGCTGAAGCATTCATGGGTAGGTGTGTGGGCTGGGGCATCCCAGCTCTACTGGCAAGTAGAGCAATTTTTCTGCTGACACATGAGAAACTGTAGGTTCAGCACCGAGATCTTAGACATTACTGTTACTCCTCCTGCAGCTTCTTATCAGTCATTCTTTATAATAATTTCTGCCTTCCTAGGCCAACCTTTTACCTTCCTAGTTGTAGAACTCCTCCAGGTGCTGCTGAAGCCAAGCTGCAGCAGATCGAGGTTTTGAAATTCCACAGGCAAATGTAAGCAGACATCTCAGCTACCATACGTGATAGCTAGACAAAGAAATATGAATCATAAATTATATTTAGTTACTAGATTTTTTGCTTGAGACTGCTTTAAATAGAAAGGTCTTTACTTCCAGGAGTATTATTTTATCTTTTCGTGGGACAGAATCAGTTCTAAGCTCCAGGGATGAGTGAAACTCAAATTTTGAGCCCAATGCTGCTGAAGTGTGACTTTTTTCCTAACCAGGAATATGCAGAAATTCAGCCAAATGGATAAGGCTCTAAAATATAATCTGTAAAGATTTTCTGGTTTGGCTTTCTAATGTATGTGAGACCTATTTTAGAACAATTTGTGAGACAAAAGAAGGAGAGCCCATTGTCCCACAGTCCCTGCTTTTAGCAGCTGTAACCTCCCTACATGTGGACAGGGAGATTTTTTGTATTTTATTGGTTTGGCAAAAGGGATCACCAACATCTGGCATGGTTAACCCTGGGACACAAAGAAAACCACTTCTTATTATTAAAATAGTGGTCAATAAGTGCTTTGACAAGAATAAATCTGGCAAGCACAAGCTCAACATGTGAGTAAAACCCCCAAAGAGTTTTGGATTAGCTTTAAAATAACTCAGCTAATCCCAAATGCTGCTGGAATTTTTTCGACCAGTGCTCCTGTCTCAGCAGCTTAAACCTTTCAGGACAGTTAAAAAAACCTGCCAGACCAGTAAATAAATGATCAATAAATCAAAAAAGCCCCCAGGATGTACCTTCAGTAGCAGGGGTTGGGAAGAGGGGCTGCAGGGGAGAGAGATGCTCAGCACTGGAAAGCATGAATTCAGAGAAGGATTTCAGGGGTTTTGTGGCCTGGTTGCTGCCTGCTGGCCCTGGGGTGCCTTGGGCTGGCTGAGCACACAGGCATGGGTGTGGAGATTGAGGCTGGGGACAGATTTTTCCATGGAAAGCAAATAGCTAGTAATTCTTCTGAATTACATTCATGACATAATTGGCAATTTCAGCTACTTCTTACTTCATTCAGGGCAACTCCCTAGTGCATCATGTTTTCTCAAAGGATAGTTTCTATCAGTCTTAACTACATTGTAAGTTAATAGGTAAGATATATTTCTGCTGACCAGAGAGGCAGTGTTTTCCAATTAATTAACACATAATGAGATTCACATGTAAAATCTGGGTCTGAAAATTAATATTTTCATTTCAAGCTCCCTCAGAGAACTACGATTGGGATGTTTTTAGTCTGCACACCACGTAACTGAACAGATCATAAGTGACTAGAGGCAAAGGCTGCCAAAATACACAGTATCTGTAATAACTGGAAAGTATACTGATGAGGGCAGTGCTGGAGGCAGCACCGTGTTCTGCCTGAAGGGAATAATCATGTTTGCAAGCAGAAATCTTCTGTTCTTTTTCTGTGTGAACTCTACAGTGTAGTCAGTCAAAGGTCACAGTACCCGCTGCACATTCTAGAGGATAATGTGAACGTGTCTGAGTGAAAACCATCCTTTGAGAAGAGTTGTTGAGAATTTAGCAGTCATATGTCGGGCTTTTCTTGAGATTTTTTTACACTCTCAGTGATGTCTGATCTGTTTACAGTTCATAACCTGGTTGAAGCGTTCCTTTTTAAGAGGAGAAAATCACCCAACGAAAGTTCCCCGAAATAAGTTAAAGGATACATCAGTAATTTAGGTTATCACCGAGTAAGGATGTTGTACTGGTCCTCAAGTCAAGCTTAACAGAACTTGTCATGTCAGCAAGGAGATATCCCAGCATCTTAAATGATGCAGCTGCGGTACAGGGTCCCAAGGACCTCGGTGTTATCCTGCACTGCCACCAGGAGGAAAACAACAAAATGCCTCTGTAAAACAAACAGCAAGACATCAACAGATTTTTAGAAGGAATATCAAAGTAACAACTTCCAAAACTCAGCTCAGCAGCAGAAGCTGCTTAAATTACCTCTTAATTCATCTCACAACTTACATTTTCTACTGGCCACTGTAGCTGCTCCTTGGTCTCTTTGTCAAATTCATGAGCTGCCTTACAACTGGCTTAACCTGAACGTTGTGTAAACAGGATGTTCCACAAACCAGATCCTGAGCATTGCAGGGTCAAGGTATTTACAGCAAGCAGGAGCACAGCTGTAAAAAGGGCCCGTATGCACTATACCATAGTACCAAAGTCAAAGAGCAACATGACCCATAATCATATTGTGAATCCCCTTGTAGAACCCCATTTCATCTGTAATGGTTGCAATACTGCTGAATCTAGCAAATCAAGAAAAAAAATCTAACAATCAATCAATCAATAAATAAAAAGTGAAGGGCTCCAGAGCTCATGAGCTGGTGTCCAAGGCAGTGCAGGAGGTGTGAGACAGGAGTAAAGATTTCAGTCTCTGCTTTTGGATTGTGCCTCGATGCCCCCAGCATGACCCCTCCTGGATACAGCCTGGGGCACAGGCTGACCCTGCCCCTCCAGTCAGCTCAAACTCACAATGTCCCAACACACTCGTTCTCTGCAATGCTTTCTGACGTTACAGCCCTCAGAACAAGGCTTCACTGGATACATCATTTCACTAAACTCTTTCTTTTTTTTCTTTTTAACTGGTATATTTTGCACACGGAAATATTTTTACTTTTATTTATCTTAGACTTTTTTCTGTACCATCCTGTTCTATGATGGGAGCCCCCTTCAGCGCTGCCAATTCATCACACAGCTATAACGAGAGAGGGCAGCATTAATATCAGATCTAGAAGTTATTTATGATATTTATAAAATTCATTTAAACAGCTGCATCAGGATCATTCTCTCCCTCAGGCGTGTGTTGACTTTTCACACTGGTGACATGCTAGTAGCACTCCTTGGTCTCCAGCTTCCTCATGAGGGGAAAAGAAGGTGCAGACTCTGATCTCTTCTCTGTGGTGACCAGTGACAGGACCTGAGAGAATGGCCTGAAGTTGTATTGGGGAGGTTTAGGTTGGATATTAGGAAAAGGTTCTTCACCCAGAGGGTGGTTGGGCACTGGAACAGGCTCCCCAGAGAAGTGGTCACAGCACCAAGCCTGACAGAGTTCAAGAAGCATTCAGACAATGCTCTCAGGCACATGGTGTGACTCTTGAGGCTGGTTCTGTGCAGGACCAGGAGCTGGACTTCGATCCTTGTGGATCCCTGCCAACTCAGGATATTCTATGTATCCATGATCTTTACCTCCTCTCAGGCAGTCTACTTGCCAGCTGGTTACCATAGGGTAGCAAGCATTTTTTTGGACATTCCCTCCTGTGGGTCTCAATGTACAGTTTTTGGATACTGGCTGTGTTTAACTGTGCTTTCTTTAACCAGCTTGCTTCCTGCTCTAATACTGAGCAGATGTATTTGTGAAACAGCAGTGAAGTGCTAAATATCAGCGTAATACTGAACTGAACATCAAGGGGAAGTGTTTTCTGCCTTGTTGCATTTGTTTCCTGTTCTTTATGCATGTGCTTTTTAAGAATTACAACAAGTAATTCATAAGCACTGGGCTTAAGCTATGCACAGGTGCTACAGGCAGCACATACCCCACTTTATTACTTCTAAGTAGGAAAAAATATTTTGGATCCTGTTCTCACATTGCTTATAATGACTTTTTATGCCATTTTAAACAGCAGATACCTGCTGGCTGTCAGAGATTAGAAGTTTTTGTAACAGAAAAAAGAACTGTGCCCGTACCAGGGTTAACTTTTTAGCTCTGCCTGCCAAGGAAATGAGAGCTCATTATTCAGCAGGCAATAGGTATGGTGACTGTACAGGGACAGAGAGAGAAGGGGACCTTTGGACCCATAAACCTCAGTGTGCATTAACCAGGACACAACACTGGAAGGAGGGCAAACTCATAGTTAGTCATGCAGTCTAGCAGAACAATTCCTTTCCCACATGATGGAAATGGCACAGACACAAAAGATAGTTTAACCACCCTTTTATAAAATGGGACTATAAAGATGTTTTGTGTAGTGCTACTCAGAATGATAAGCAGAACTTTCACAATACCACTGTTCCTCTGGAAGGAAAGGGAGAACGTGAAGAGTCATAAAGGGTGAGATGGGCACGATCCAGCACTGCTGATGGTCAGGCAGGGGCTCCCTGGGCTGCAGAAAGGAGCAAATGCAAAGCATGAATGCAAAGCAGCAGCAGGGACCAATAAGACATGGAGGAACTGAAGGTAAAACATGCAGGTGCAAAACATGTGCAAAGCTTACATTTTCAGGATTGTAGGATAATTCAGATAGGAAAAGACCACAGAAACCATCCAGTCCATTCAGGATTCCCTCTCAAAGGAGAGTCAACTACAAGGTCAGATTGCTTTACTCAAGCTTCTGTACTCCTGCATACAGGCAAATATCCTATAGGAAAGTGAGTCTCATCCTCAAACCTGACCCTCTTGAACAGTCCAAAGCTCCCAAGGGCAGTCAGGGGGAGAGGTCAGGCAGGTATTAAATACAGAATGTGCTGACTGGCAGCAGGAAGTAAGAAGCACTGCAGCTGTACGCAGAAAACCCACTGTGAAGGTGATCCCTTGATGAGGTGCTCCTGCTGAAACATTTTGGAGTTCAGCCATCCAGGCACATTACAAAAGTGTAAAATCAAAAGGGATTGTTCTCTCTTCAGTCATGTTAGGATCTCTCCACTACTGACTGATAACTAGCATGGGACATGCATATTCCTCATGCCAGCTCTTCCTTACCTTATGCTCATCTTAGAGACAGTACTCCTACATACACAATTATATATTTAAAAGTCAAAGGACTAGGTGGTCCAGCTGAAGATGTGTAATTAACCTTTGTTTAACTGCAAAAGCCATAGGAAACCTGCTAAAGTTTTTGGTGCATTTATATGCTGCAATAGCTTTCTCAGTCTCTCCTGGGCCCAGACATCTAGTGCACAAATATGTTTGCCTAATAGGACACAGCAAATTTTTTCCAACCATGCTTTCATATTTTTTTTCATACTGTTAAACTTTTGTAATAGTTTCCTCATGTTGCCCTGATGTCAGGAATAAAATTCCTAGATGCTGCATGTAAGAGAAACTCATGCTCCCTCCACTTCTTTGAGGCTCACAAGGACAGAGAGTTCAGGGTGGCTGCTCACCACCAGTACAAATGGATCTTTTAGAAAGCTTTTGCCTTTATAATATACGTAAAACCTACAACTCTGACTCACGAAACAAAACAAACAAAAAATAACTCAGCTACACTGAAACTCTTTGCTGCAGGACTGACCAGTGTGGCAAAGACCAGATGAAACCAGAGAGCCACCACACATCTGTAAGGCTCTGGTTTTCAGTTGGTATTGCTGACACTCCTTCAACCAGAAGTGCTGGCCAGCACATGGACTGGCACAACTGGGAATCTTCTGCAATTACAATAGGTTTATATGAAATAATCAAGGCTCTCTGAATGTAGTTTATTCTCCTGGAGACAGTACTAGTAGTCGTACAATTACTAATGAGACTCAAGTGCTACTTTTGTATAGTTTTAAAGGAAGAAGATAGAGCTGATGCATGAGATTTCTCCCACTGGGAACAGTATGAATTTGTGAATATTCAGATCCACATTTGATAAGACAACTTCTATGTTTGATAAGACAATTTCTGCATTTAGACATCATGATGCTTACCCAGAAAGAAGACACGTCCAGTGCCTTTTGGGAAGTATTTCCTTGAATGAGTTTGAACAAGACATATGAAATGCAGCTTTGGAAGCTGGCAAAGGTAAAGCACGTAGAGCCCAAGCTGGCTGACAGGGAAATAGTTTAAAAGCAGGATGCTGTTGATTAGACTGACAAATGATGTTTTAATCTGGGTAAACAGACACTGCCCATTCTCTGAAAAAAAACCTGAGTAACACTGAACAGGAATAGGAACAAAGGCTTCATTGTCCCCAGGGAAGCACTGCCAGCTTCTGAACAGCAGAGTTTGTTTTTCTAAATGGTATTTGAAAATTTGGTTTAGACATGATTACCCTACCTGTCCTTGAAACACTAACCATATTTCAGCTATGATTTCAACAGAGCCTACAGTAGAATATGTGAAACCTGCTGTTTTGAATGGTAAATTCAATTCAGGAGTTCAAATGCTGGTGAAACATTCTCCTGTGCTGGGAAAAATTTCAGATCCTCAGGTGTGATTTTCATTTGATTTAGGATTTATCCCTGCAGAGTGCTCATCTGGATTACAAATCTAGGAAGGATATAGGCTCCAGTTTACAGCCACATCCTCCACTTCAGAAATAGTCACAGAACAGACATTTAACAGTACTCCCACATTTAGAGTAACTAGATTGAATAAAACACTCATTAAAAAAATTAATTAGAGAAATATCTATTTGTTTTGATTTCTGCCAAATACTCACTTGGCCTTAAGTTAACATTTGTGTTAAATCTTATGCTCTCCATCTCCAGGGACAGGAAGCAGGAAGACAGCACTTAATAGCACAGCATTTGGCTGGTTCCCAGTTAAGAACTCATGTAGGACAGTGAAAGAAAAAACCCAACAAAAATCATAGTCCAAGGTTTTAAAGGTGCAGGGTACTATTGCACATTAATTCCTAAGTCTTTTTTATCAGTTCTCAGACAGAGGAGGAAGAGTCAAAACCTTGACTCCCTGAGACCATGCAGGATCCAGATCTGTTGGGGAACACTGAAAGCACAGGGTGGAACTGGGAAGGAGCAGCACCAGAAGTCTGATTTGGTTCTTTAAGCGATTGAAGCTATTGATAAAGCTCCTTTCCTTGCAGTCAGTTAGAATTTTATCCTAGAATGGGAAAGGAATGAGAAGGTGGCAAGGAGTTGCTGGAAGTCAGATTAGAAATTCAAAGAAGCAAACCAGCCTTTTTGACTTCAAGGTGCCAAAGTGGTGGGTTCACAGACATCACAGTGTGGTTTTGTACAACTGAAGAACAGTACTGCAAACTTACATACCTACTCAAGTAAAACAGACTTTAAATGAAAGGAAATAAGCAAGCTGCTCACATTAACTTTTTGTTTAATAAACATTCCTGTGAAACTCCCATCTCTATTCTGATACAAATTTGAAACTCTATTGCCAAGCAGTCATCTTTGCAAAAGACTGTTCACCTCTGTGCAAAAGTGAAAAATAAGATAGTGACTTCAGCAACACTCAGAAGACAGTTGGAAAGCTCATGTTCCTTTTCAGACAAGATTGCTACAAATAATTCCCTCTTCTCCAAGGAAAAGATTTTTCATGCTTCTTTAGCGCAACTGGCTGCTGGAGTCTCGAGCCAGTCCACCTATCCATCCTACCAAACTGAGAAGTATTTTAGCACTAAATGATAAAACCTGGTTCCAACTCTTGCTCGGGAAGTGATTGGCTTTAGGCTGACTTTAAAACCTGTTGTTAGCCAGTAAGTTTACTGCTGACAGGTCTGTCTGTGGGATCATACATGGTCTTCAGCTTCAGCTGGTGCCATGTACTCCTCAAATAGCACTTTGCAGATCAGGTGGTGGAACTACTGACAGAAAAAGGAAACTAAAAAGAAGGGAAAAAGATGGAAAGGTTTAAAAGACAAATCACACCTCCAAAGAAGGGAACACCTTAGCCCAGGCAAAAGGATTGACACTTTCTTATCCCCACAAGTGTGTAACACAGAACTGGACGCTTTGGTCAGTACAGTGCAGGCTCCAGCACTCAAGGCTTCAGCCTCCCTAAATAAAACAAAGCTTACAGAAGAGCATTTCTGGGAGAGGAAGGAAAAAAGGGACTGTACTTGTAGTTTTAAACAAAGGAGGAATGTTATATACAAGAGAACAGGGGGCTGAAGAAGTCTGAAAAGAAGAGTTAAAAGGAGAGTGTGTGGGTCAAAGTGAGAAACCACATCGGGTACAAATTCCAGTGTTAACAAAAACATACACAGAATTAGCCTCCCTGCAATGTTCTTTTTACTAACCAGTGACAAAAGCATCTTTACAGTTTATTTTTATTGGCATTTTAACAAGTCTTGCAGGACTATATATTAGAAAGCCGAAAAAAATTAAGATCTCAGGCTACATTTCTGAATTAAATAACCACTTTTCCTTTAAAAATGCCAAATATCACCCTAACCTAGAAGTGAGATCCCACGATCCATCTGTTTTCCCAAGCCTGTGTTAAATTTCTTTACATGTGGAACAATGAAAATGTTCACTGCAGAACTCTGATTTTCTCACTTACTCCTCATATTGTCAGAAAAAGCTCCTCACCACCGAATTTCAGGAATTCATGGAAGGGTTTAATTAAGGTGAAACATTGTCAGAAAGGAAGAAAGGCTGCTAAACATTCAGGAGCAAGAGCTGGAATGAGCAATACACAGGCTTATCTTCCCTGCAGCTTAGAACAAACTTAGTTCCTGGGTGTAAAATGTTTACATACTTTTTAGTTGGCACTAATGCACAGGGAAGAGCTGTAGGAAAACTCCCTTGAGCCAGTGAAGCTTGCTGTGAGCTGGTTATGAGAGCTTACCATCGTTTATGGACATTTCACTGTGCCTACAACTGCTGGTAATCAAATGGGTGAGCCTGTTACATATTAATATTAAAAAAAACCCTGAAAAAGCAAGCACAGCAAACCCACACTTATGAAACAGTTTTTCTCCAGAGTAGCAGCTGCAGGTTTTGCTTTGCCCCAGCCCTCGCATTGCCCTGCAATGTGCTGGATGTAGTCTGATCCTGACAGTTTGGAAGTTGGAGCAGCACCACATAAAAGCATAACCTGTGCCTGAAACTTGAGAGGAGCTTTTATGGTCTGTTCAATTGGCTCTTGTTCCCTTAAATATGCCAGCTTTTGAGCTCAGCTAAACTGGTTGTCACCCATTTCCTGTACTTTGAAATAAAACAGTTAATTAATCCAGGTTAATGGTATTAGCAGGGTCTATTACAGTACTTAAGGTAATGACATACAGCTGTACTGAGCTTGTGCCAACACCTTGTCCAACAACCAGCGTTCCAGATGTAAAGACATCTCCCAGGTGCCTAAGTGCCAGCATTTTGACTGCTGAATGCTGTTCTGCACAAACATCTAGGTTAGAAAGCACAACTTTTCAATCTTAACAGGAGGTTTTTTCAGAAACAAGAGGTTCACTGAAAGAATAAATCCCTTTTTTTTAAAAAAAGGTGGTTAATTTTGGACCATCTTGCTTTATTTTTGAGGTATCAGTTGTAGTCACTTCACTCAGGAATCTGTAATAATAGAGAGACACTGAAGAATTGACAATGCAGAAACAACTGCCCACTTCTGTGAATCTGAATCTGGTACTAGCACTTACCCATTTTACACTTTAAAAATCTACTATCTTGGTTTTCTGGGTAGCTTGGTATTTGTTAATAGCATAAACATAGAATCACAGAATCACAGAAAGTGAGAGAAGCTTTTTGAATTTCCTGTACCCACCCAAGAGAAAAAGTAAGAACATTTTTATTAGACTAAACTGTGCTGCTATGCAACACCACTAGCATGCAGGAGGGTTAAATGAAGACAGACATGAACTGTGTATGAGATAACTTATTTTATTTATTCAGTTCTCAACTTAATTTTGATGCTAAAAATTGGTCAAAGGCACTTCAAAGAAGGTATTTAAGAAACAAATGCTTATGGTGACCATTCCAGACAAATCACCAACTTTTATCTGCCATTAGGAACACAACTACTTATAATTGCAAAGTGAAACATTCACAGGCTTTAAGTGGAGCACACTGTCCAGCAGCAATATTCAATTTTTTTAGATTATTAATAACATTTGCGGAGTCTTTTAAACACAATATGGTAAAACAAAGCAAATTACACTTTCAGAGTTCCACAGAAGATTTCTTGACAGAAAAAGGACAAAACTGCCTTTCCCAGTGGTCCTGTATTGAGGGGTCTATTTTTATCTGTGCGTGCACTATCAGCATCAGTAGCAGGTACAGCAGAGAAATAACCCACACTTTTCTGTCATACAAAGACAAAACACCCTGCTCAGAAAACAAACTGTTTATAAGGTCTATCAGCTACTCACTGAAATTCATACTTCTGGATGCATAACAGAACAAATGGCAACAGGTGAAGAACAAGTGATTTCTAATACACACCCCAACCAAAGCAAAGCAAAACAAAGTGTCCTTAAAGGCAAAAGTACTGTGAAAAGAGCTTCCACAAAATGAGAGATGGTGCAAACATCAGCAGCACGTAACCTTTTAAATAACACAAATACAGACTGCAAAAGTTAATTGGGAGTGAAAGAAGATTAAAATTGGTCATTTTCTGCAAACAAAGATCAATACTCTCTTTTGCAAACAAAGAATAATACTCTCCTCTGATTAAGAGCAGTGATCAGAAGGTAACTTCTCAGCATTCTCAATCTTTCTGAAGTGAAACCACTTAATACAAGGTTGAAATGTTACTCTCTCACACTAGGGGACATTCCCACCACTACCTAGTAATTTCAAGAAAATAGTTCAAAAATTTTAGATGGGTCATTTAAATCACTACAGTGCCAATGGAAGCTTTTAGGTTTTATAAAACTAAGAAATCTCTTATAGAAACCAAACCAAATCACAGAGCAATAATCTGCATGGCCTAAGTAAGCCCATGTTGCTGTGCTTCAGAAAGTCTCTCCATCTGAAATGCAGTCTCCTTGGGCTGCAAAAATTCTCAAACTCAATAAATACTTTCTCAAAGCACAAAGTGAGAGTGAAATAGCAGACTACTAATAGTAGTGTAATATTGTACATGAAAATTATACTAACTGTTCACATTCCAACCTTGTCCACTGAGGCTTCTGAACGCAGTGAGAGAGAAACCAATTATTCCAGAGGTATCAGCTCATGGTTATGGCAACACAATTCAACAGAGAACAACAGGTCTCTGTAATAATCACAGAATGTAAAACCTGATACTTTTCTAGCTTGGAAAGAAAAAAAAAATCTTTGCAGTGCTGTTATAAAGGCAAAAGAAATAGATTCAGAGACCTATGCACAAGGACACTTTAAAACAAAGAATGGACATTTGAAGAAAAGGCTACTCATTTCTCCAGACAGGCCACCATTTATCACAAGGCAGTCCTCAGCTTTATTCCCTTCAGAAAGGGAACTTGCTCCTTTACTTTTCCAGTCTCTCTGAGGTCCTGCAGATTTTGTGGAAATGGATATTCCTGCCTGCTCTGCTAAACCCACAAGCCCCAGCCGGGCAGCAGATAAGAACTAGAACTGCTGCTGAGAAAAGGCTTCACCCTGAGCTCAGCAGCTGGTTTACCTTGCTACCCCAGCAAACAACCTGTGTGGAGCTCAAACATTCTGCTTCCTCCTGTCCACCTGAGACTTATGCTGGATGAAACTGGAAAGCCAGAGACAGGATAGTCAGGATAGTAAAGAACATGAAGAGGAAATGATTTTGCTTCACAGGACAGCACAGGGCAAACATACGACACAAATCTGCAGAAAATGTGCAGGATTAGTTCTGCCTGTTGTGGTAGAAAACCTTTAAATCCCCATGGATGAACTGAAGAAGAAAGCAGAAATAAAGGAACTGCACAGTAGTTCAGCAGATCTTCTACATGGGCTGAATTTACAAAGAGATTAGGTTGGGACCTTGATTTCATTTTATAACTTCTTAAAGTATTCCTGAATATTTTAACTGCTTGTTTGAACAATGCCACTGGAGTTACCAATTCCATATGGATTTCACAAGATGATTGTTTTGTGCTGCATGTGGGATAAACATTTAGCTCACAGAAGGAAGCATCTTTTAGCATGGTAACACCCACTGTCCTCTGGATAAGCATTCCTCTGACTACAGCAAACTGGAGACTTTTTCCTTTCTCAAACCAATGCAGTTATAATGTTCTACTTAAGCCAATTAACGTAAAATAAAGCTCGCGTCCCTATCAGTACTTCAGAAGCAGTGCTGCTCATAAAGACCAACAGATTTAACCCTGCAGGAACTATTAACCAATACTTGATAGATGAACTCGGCCTACATTCAGGCAGAGAAGGTGTGTGCAGCATTTCAACACCATAAGCTGTTTCAGTAATTAACACCGTGCTGCAGAGCAATGGTCAGAAAGAAAGTAACGACTTTACTGCTGGACAACAGAAAGAACTCCAATCTGTACTAGAACTATCTTTGGGGAAAAAAAAATCCAGTACTTTATGGTAACATCATCTTCCAGGAACATCCTGAAGGACCAGCAGTACTAAATAAGGCTGGCTGCTACCACTATGTGCCCTTTTCAAAGTAATGACTGGAGGTAACTAGGTTATGTCCAAATTCATCAATATGATGAAGGTGAAAAGTAACAAAAAGATGAAGAAACTTTTGTTCAAGTGTGGAATAAAAACACACTACATGTCATGCTCAATCCCATTCCCCATACTGCTATTCACTCAATTTGAAAAGGAGAAAACCAGAAAGTTTTATATTAACTCTATAAAACATATATTTGGCCTCTGAAAAAAAAAATCAGTAATTAAAATACCTATTTTGTCCCACACAAGAAAGTGTTTCCAGTTAAAAGGCAGAGATACTTACGAAGTAGTGGAGAAAATTAATGCACTTTCAAAGATTCCTGCATTCAGGCTTGCTTACCTGAATAACTACACACTTCAGCTTCAAAAACAGTGAAAAAAGGATGACTTAAAACTTTGTAGTGAAAAAGGTAACAAGAAGCAGATACAGAAAAAAATTTCTTTAAGTGGAAGAAAAAACTGTTCAGAAAAGTGAAACTGAGTAGTTCAACCAAATAAACTGGCTTTGATGCAGTTTTAAAATAGGACATTTCTGTATCTGAAAATTTAAACCTCTAGTGAAAATGAAAATTATAAGTTATTATAAATTTCAGCCACTAATTATAAGTGGCTGAAACCAAGTTGTTACAATGCGACTTCACTGAGATACTATTCTTCCTGGTTTATGTGGCAGGTGGGATGGAACACAGACTTCTATTTTCAAAAGCATCTACCTTATGCTGAGAAATGCTAAGATGAATTTTTATATCCATCCAACCAAAAGGATAAGTTAATAAAAGGAAAAAAAAAAGCCAGGGAAGAAAAAGAAGCCACAGGCAAATATGTAAGCAGCTTGCATCTATTAAACAGCTATTTAAACAACAGTAACTGTTTCAGGGCTTCTCTCCAAAAGCGTATTTGTCCCCAAAAACTTCATATTGTTTTGCACAACAGAATTTAAAACTGTGTAAGTAATTCATAACAGTGAATTCCATTTCTGAAATAATTCAGATTAATCTTGTGGGTGACATTCTGCCACTCTGTTGTTGAGGCAAAGCAGACTCTAATTCTGTTTCTCTGCCTCACCTTTAGGGCAAGGTACACAAAGTAACTTCAAGATGTTGAGAATTCTTAAGAAAGCCATCGTGAAGTGTTTGACTGGGCAGCATCCAATTTCTAATATTAGAACTGACTAAATAGAAAGGAAATAGAGGAGAACAGAAAAAGAAACAGAAAATATGGTACAATCATCTGTGAACCTGTCCACTATGGTTTTTACAGATTCTTCCAGATATTATTGTACCAAAGCAACCTCCAATTTCACAGCTTTAGGGCCCCAAATCATGAGCAGGCCTGCAAGGTCACACTATCCCAAGCAGTCAGAGCCAGCACCAGACTCTGTTGTACACAGGGTGACAAGAAGTGCTGCCAACTTGATTTTTGAAATAAGAATTGCCAGGAGTAATTTCAGTCCACAAGCTTCATGCACAAGTTTGAGGAGACTCTTACTCATTGTACTGGCTTCTTTTTGGTTTTTTCAAAGTCCAATTAGCTCTCAGAAATTTTTTGCTTTGGCTTTTGATTATCCTCCAGTGCTTCATTTTTGCTCTGCTCTTCTGGATTCTTTGACAAATCAGGATTGTACCTATACAAATACCCATACGGACGAAGATGATAAATCAAATATTCCAAATGATACATAGTCACAGAGTCAACATAGTGGAATGAAACCGCTAGATCGGAGCAGCATCCAGGACCCTGAAACACAAAACAAAGCAAAACAATCAGCAAGAATTGCAAAGCATGCCCTAGATTAAAGATCCAGGGAGAATTCAAAGAAATACTTGATTTAATGGTAAGAAATTCACTACCATCAGTCATACATATACTTCAAAAGTTAATGTTAGGCAAGCAAAATGTACCAGACATATCTGCCAAGGCATCTTTCCAAAATAAAGCTGACAAAGTCTTTTGCTTCTGTGATCAAGTCAGTGAAAAAACTAGCTGCCCTCATTAACGTCAGAGGTTTTCTGCTTTTCTATGCTTAATTTTTGATGCTGGTGTTTAAACAGCACCAAGAAGCAGCAAGCAGGCCTAAACGAGTTACATTTATATATGAAATGATACATGCCTGTTACTTATGTCAGCATCCAGACAGAACGTATAAGCAAAATGTGTGTGTACCTGCACCTGTGTGTGTTGACACATTATAGTTTGGCAGTATTGTCAGTATCTAACTTCCTCCTTACAGAAAGTTGTAACAAGCAATTGCAAAATTTTGTTTTAAATGTATTGATTTCATTGACATTATTAATAGTTATAGGATCATTGTTAACACATTTGTCACAACTTATATTTTATAGCTCAAATTCAGCTTTGAGAACGCTTTTCTGGAGCACAGTTTAGGGGTTTCTTTTTTCAGCAGCTTTGATTGTACAGCTGCTAATATTTCTACTCCAACTGGAACTAAGATTAAATATTTAAAGAAGCCAAAGAGAACAATTGTTACATAACTGTCATTCTTCCAGTACTTACTAAGTTTGATCAATATAGGTTGATTTTGATACCAGATGAAGTAGTCTCCATCCAAGCACAGGTATGACAGCACAGGATCAAACAGGCAATTTCCATTATGAATCAGTTACAGATGGAACTGTCCACAGCTCAGGCACCCATGCACTGCAGCCGTAGCTAAAGCTGCTGCCTCCTGACACACTAAATACAGTATCATACAGCTGGTTTAAGCTACAGAAATGCTTAGCTGCTGAATACAAGTATAAAAATAGATTGCTGCTTTGCAATGCAAAAAATCTATTGAAGAACTAGACTCTTTTTTTCAGCTTTAATACGTAAAAAATTCCAAATCCTGTTCTTTAATTCTTCCACCTAATGCTAATTCACACATCACACACTCACACACATCATAAGATGCACTTGACAAAATGGATACCAGGTTCCTAAGGACTTACCTCTACAGCAGGATAATAATTGTAATTCCAGTACCAGAATGTTTTTGGTAGGTATCCTCTGATTAAGTGATGTTCTGGAACAAAGGGATGAAAGGTTTCTCTACCACTTGTATCCCTAGAATCTCCTGCTTCCACATTGATGATCTCCATGCATTTTCCTAGTGCCAGATCTTCAATAGAGGAACTGTGAGAGCATTTGTTCGTTTTAAATGCAGCAACAAATCTCTTCAGAGCTTCTTTGCTCAGAACATACCCTGCTCCTCCACTCATGTAGCCCTGCTTCACGTAAGGCTTAAACCTTCTTCCAAAGTATATTGGTTGTTCTGGACTGTATTTTGAAAGGAGCCATCTCAAATTGTCCAATATAACATATGTATCATCATCTGCTTTCATAAACCAATCAGCATCATCAAAAAAATGATCATATACATATTGAAAAGCTTTAATAGTCTTCCAGTACAGTTGGTCCCTGCCTTCTTTGGTTTCTAGGCCCACAGTTGGGAAGTCTTTATTCTCCTCAGAGCTCATAAAAAGTACTTTATTACAGCGTTGGGCCCAAGTGGCCTTAACATGCTTGGCTTTCTTTTCTAGATTTTGAGGTCCAGTCATGACCCAACACAGTATTTTCACCTTGTGATACAGTCCTTCTGCAATATTTTTATCCTCATCTAAAAAAAAGAGGACAGTTGTAAAACCATATTAGACGTGATTGCCAAACAAACTAAGAGCAACCTCCCCCCTCCTCAGATATTCTGTTTCTAGATCAGAAAAGACACACAGACAGAAAAGAGGCTTTTGCTTCCAAATGTACCAGTTAATGAACTCCATGCTAGATTCTGGAAAACAAACAAGACTCTCAAAGACTAAAATTCTTAAACCTATTTCAATTTCACAAGATACAGGAGAGTGTAAGAGTCATATCAAAATGGGTGTCTGTTCAGGCAAGTGTGCCTTTAGCAAACCTTGATCTGTACATAAAAACTGCTCGGAGGCAGACCTCTTTATGGTCTTGGAAGACTAATGAAAATTTAAAAACAGAATATTTTTGCCATTCACAATGAATACAACTTAATGATTGCAACACAGAAAGGCCAAAAAGCTAATAAGCTCTTTTATACATATTCATGTTTACTAACAAAACCTAATGAATATTTCTAAAACAGGAACATACGTTTTAATAATAAAGCCAATTGTAAGCCAGAAATAATGTAACAGATTAAATAACTTAGGATACTATGAAACTACTATTATTGTTGAACTAACATGTTTTTATTTGCCAGCAATCCAGCAGAATAAACACAGTTATCTGAGGTGTGTAACAATGTTTTTCAAGCTACCAAAGCATTCATTGGTCTCAAAGACACATTTTCACTTGATACATACAGAAAGATTTTAACTCATGTAAAAGAATGTTTAATGGAGAGTGAAATCTGCGGAACTTGTACTAAAATATTCCTGCTTACACTTTATGCAACTATATATCAGATTTCTTTGTAACAAAGTTGTGCAATTACATGTGAAACACTCACAAACTCACCTTACAAAGTCTGGAGTTTAAATACGTCTAAATAACAAATTACTTGCTAACATCTTCAGCAAATGCATTGCAGTTCAATTTTTCTCATCCAGGCTGTCCCTACTCAAACACTCTTTGTATCTGAGATTTAGAATGAGCTCATTTAATGAAATATATCAAGTATAAAAGTACTCCTGAACTATCTGAAGGCTCTACCTTCTCTGGAAAAATAAAAATAATCAGAGTGCAAGAGAATTTCTCAGGCTTTGACTGCAAACAGCAAATCTGTGCCTGGACTTGGCACAGCTTGGCAAATCATGCCAGCAGTGACTCCCTCTGACCCCCTGCTCCAATTCTGTGTTTTACTAATCATACCAAAAAGTGGGGTTTTTAAGATTTTATTTTAGCTTTATCTTAGAGGCTAGATCAAAAGTTAGAAGTGGTCCAGAATTAGCTTCTTAAGGCTAAAAAGCAATCCAGCCACACCTACAATGACAGCAAAGATATCTGCTTAGCAAAACTGCCATTTGATGTCAATAGTTCATTTGAGAAATTCCTGCTCCAAACAAGCCTGGATACAGAAGCTGGACAAACAGTTGGACTCTGAGGAAAAAAAATTACTATTGTAATAAAAATGTAAACAAAGAAAACCACCATTCAGTAGACCTCAGGAGAAAAAAAATTATTTAGATGTAACCTGAACATGGGGAAACTGAAGAAAAATGGTTCATATAAATTCTTGGCAGTGAAGAAGCAATGTTTTGCAATGCATGAAAAGGGAGGACATTTTCTAATCAGCCAGGTGTAACAAAATACCTTTATGCTGTCCAGCATCTGCATTGAAATTCATTTGTCCTTGCAGCTGGTTGTTGTCAGTATCTGCTGCGTGCTGACCGTGTGGATCATTGTGAAGAACATGAGGCTGGGTCTTAACTTGTTCTTCTAGTATAATGCTAAACAGAAGATAGCAGACGAAAAATCCTATTGCTGAGCCAAAAGTGAAGGTTAGAAGGTTCATCAAAGACTTAGAAGAGGCCATCTCCTGAAGGTGAGACACTGTCAAAACCAAATGAAAAATACATTAGACTTGACACAGAAATCAAATCTAAAACTATAGGAAGAAATCAAGGACTAAATCTCTGAAAGCAGAGAACTCAGTTCTAGCTCAGATTCAGCTCCCCTGGGCTTGCACAGAAGTTTAAGTACAAGAGCAATGCAAATATCAATATAAAATTGTACATCCATTAATAGTGGCTGTACATAAAAAAACCACCTATTAATTATATTTATACAACATTTAAACAAGAATGTATACACTGAAGTAGCTTTATAAAACTGTAATACATGGACACTCTTTTATTCTCTTCAGCCTACAAAACTGCACTTTAAAATATAATACCCAAGTCTTTTATGAAGGTAAAAGATGATGATCAATGGCAGTCTACAGGTCAAGATACAACATGGGCACAAGATGTTCTTAAAACTCCAGCCAAATGTATATTACAGGAATTCTTAACAGATGTCAATGACAAGCAGATTTTGAAGAGTTATAAAAGCAAATCTACTCCCAAAGTAGGGCAGTTGTCCTTACACTTTTAGGAATTACTGAGGATTGACTTTCAGAAGAAAGCGTAAGACGACATCTGAATTTTCATACAGAAACACTCATTTTTAAAAGGAAGAGAAGAAAAAAGTACATCAGCCTTAAAGCCTCTCCTACACTTCAGAAACTTTGTATTCCAGTAATAAAAACACACCTTCCTATCAGCTACACCCTTGCTCCTCTAAAACTAAAGGACTTGGCCGACCATTTTTATTAAACCAAATCAGCAGCTATGCCTGCATAAAGGGAGTTTTATACATCAAAAACGAGTGTGAATTTTAATATATTAAACACTTGAAAATCAATTTCAAGTTGTTGAGGGTTTTTCATCTTTGGAAAGAGTTGAGCTATTTTCTAATAGCTCATGACTAAACTACAAAAACATTGACTGTTAAATACATATTGAATTCAAGCCAGAGCCTTACAAACAAGTCGATGATGTTCCCTCCATTAGGATCATTAATGACAGTGGGCAGAACCAAATTTAGTTCATTAGGGAGCCCAAAAAAGAAAATTATGGACTGCACAGAGCATCGATGAAAACCATCGATCAGAGAAGAGCTGCAGTGACCAAAACAATTCATTTAGCCTGCACCCCTCCTCTCACTGGCTGTGCAGTCTATTGGAAACAGGCTGTCCTCAAGCAACTGCATGAATCACTGTGCAGCAACACACACTCCAAATTCCAGCTTTCTGTCTGTCCTTCTGCTCTCCTGAAGGGAAAGCAAAGGACGGAATGCACGTGTGCATGTTGTTAGGTTGGCACTTTCAGAAATCCATCAGATTTACTGTACGCATGCAGATCAAGATCCTTCGAGAGTAAAGCAGCTCTCACATGTGGTAATGCTTTTCTTTCCACATTGCTAGAAAAAGGAAAGAAAATTGAAAACAAAACTTGAAGCACAAAATAAAAGTCAAGACACGTACAGGGTGTATAAAACTTACATGACTATAACTGTGGTTGATAAGGAGCTGTAGTTCTTTAATTTGAACAAGCACATTACATAATTTTTTAATTGCACGTTGTCTTCCCTCAATTCAGTACTACATCTTGGTGGAGACAAATGACTGCCTTCAGACATCACATCACAAAGTAAAAAACTGACCATGTAATCAGTTGTGACCCAGGCCTTGAAAAAATTACTAGGTTTCCAGCTTTACTTCTATTGTCTTTTATGCCACTAAATTGAGAAGAAAACATGAGTATTTTCATCAGGTGCCTAAAAAAAAAAAAAGGCTAAACCCCCAAAACCTTTTTCAAAAAGCCCATGCATACAAGCAGCCTATGACAATGATTATCTTTTTGTTTTTGCTTTCCCCATCTATCACCACAAAGTCCCCTCAAAATTTGCAATACACATAGGGAGATGGCCACAATAATACAATGCCTTCCTTTGGTATATTCAAAGTGGGGAAATATACAAACCCATGCATGCCCACACTGTAGCTACAACACCTTCTAGAAGAAAAGGTCTCCACATTTCTACTTTTCAATATTAGGTGTCTCTCTGCAATACAATTTCAGTTATCTGCTCCAACAGCTGTTAAAACTACTCTTGCTTGGAGAGAAAAAAATGAAAATAACTTGAAAATAATTGCTGCTCATTAAACTATGAAATTATATACAACTGAATTCTATAGAAAAAAATTAAATGTGCTGGAAACGCTGAAAAATGAAAAAAGTGTATTCATCACAATGGAAATCAGAAGGTGATTTGGCAGTACTTCACACACAAAGAGGATTTCTCAGGGCAAGTAGGTAGTTGTACTTCATATTTGATACAAAATGCCTCTAGTTACAGTTTTCAATCTAAAATAATCTGCTTATCATTCTATCAATTTTATAGTAACAGAATGGGTCACCATGGGTGAGTGTATATCTATATATTTGTAAACTCCAACAGTAAACAGAAATCTTCATTTTTTTTGTGATATCTTGATATTTCACATAAATTGAGTCTTTTAACTTGACAGCAAAAATAACTGAACACTACAGCATTACACTAGAACCAGAAAATGCCTAAAAGGAAGGTCAGTTGTCAGATGATAAACATCCCCACTCCTTGCTGATATTCTTTTCTACACACGGATTTATTCAGGGGGATTACACGCAAAACATTTAAGGCCAAGTCGGATGAGGCTTTGAGCAACTTGATCTAATGAAAGGTGTCCCTGCTTATGGCAGGGGGCTGGACTAAAAAGGGTTGGATGATCTTTAAATATCCCTTCCAACTCAAACCATTTTGTGATGCTACAAGTCTACGACATTCAGAGAAGGAAAAGGTAAGTGCAAAACCTACCAGGTTACTAAAACATCCCCATTTTTATTCACATTTCTATTTTACTTCTGGAGTTAAAAACCACACTATTTAAACAAAACCACCTACAATAAAAAGCTAGGTTTGAATTTAATTTATGATCCACTGCTCTATCATGGAAGCTTAAACAAATACAGATATTTAGATATTGATGTAGGTAGCCCTATTCACATCAATCAAACCAATAAATGTTTTCAAATTCTAACGCAACGCAATGTAACAGTCATTGAAGATTTGGTTCTACATTTAAGTTTCATGAGTCAACAATTTCTACACCTTCAAGCTTCCAGAAAAACTAATTTTTCTGCACTGGGTGCTGCTGAACCTGGCAGCCCACTGATTACAAGGCTGCTGCAACTCCATGTGCTCAGACCCAGCCAGGCTGAGGGTGTATTCCCATAGCTATACATGCAAAGATGCATATACACATGGCTGACCATACAGATAGCACAGATAAAAACAAGTGTTCATGCAGACACAAACATGGCCTGGCCTTACACTGCTCCTCCCCATAGCTGACCAGAACAAGGGCCTGCTAGTGGGGAATATACACATACACACAACGTGGATCCCTCTGTAACAGGTGTCAGATCCTCAACCTATTCAGGAACCAACCCTGAATCCTCAGACTCCCCAGAGCCTCACTCCGTTGTTAAACTGATGACTCTCTGATCTCACTAATACCTGTCCCACACTTACAGCTGCCTCAAAACCTGGCTCCCAAGCCTCTTAATCCTACTCACTAGCAACCACACATGGGCATCCTTGCCAAGACCATACTCACGCACTCCAGTCTCCCCAGTAATGGGCACTGCAGACACACAAGCCTCTGTGGCTTACAGTCCCCACTCCAGCTGCTGGGCATTTAGACCCTTACTCACTCCAGTCCCTCCAGCTGCTGGCACATCAGACACAGAGGTCCCTATAACTTACTGTGTGTCTCCAGTTGCTGGCTCTTAGAGCTCAGTACGCACACGAGAATACGGCACAGAGTCCGCTCGCACAGCAAAACAGAAAGGCACCTTAATGAGAAAAGAGGACAGGCTGTGGCAATCTGGCCCAGGACACAGACAAACATACTGACCAGGCCCTTTATCTTATCCTTTTATTTTCCCATACTTGTTCCTCCTCAAACCACCTTCCTTTAGTCCCCCCTCCCAGGAGCACCCCATAAATTTTGTACAGTCACAAGATGCTTTTCTCCTGCATCCCATATGCCCCATATTTTCTAGGCAGTTAGCCCCCTCGATCTTGTGAGATGTTGCAGACAGCCCTCCTGGTGACTTCTCTTGCTGCATGTCACACCTGGGACATGGGGCTGGCGGCTCCTCAGTGACAGAGCCAGGGGCTGCTGCTTCCTCTGATGAGACTACAGGAGTCCCACCTGCCTCACTGTGCGTCCCGCTGGTGAGCCTTTGAACATATTAATCCAAATTACTGCTCTCACTCTGCTAGCTGTTCCAATAAGGGCTTTAAGGTCTCTTCCACAAGTCAATGGAAATTTAGGGAAAAGCCATGCAATACGAATATATGGTAAGAGTTTGGCCCCACTGCCAAAAGAAAACAACCCAACCACCTCTAAAATTAATACTTTTACACAAACTCGGACAAACTTGGACCATGTAGGGAAACACATTAAACAAAATACCAAACAAACAGAAATACCCCAGCCCCAAAACAACATAAGGCCAAAAAAAAAAAAAAAAAGCCAACCATCAAATCTGGGATTTCGAAATTCACAGAATGCAGAACATAACTCCAATTTTAAACATGTTTATCCCAGTATCATTCCATAATCACTTTAAGATTTTATTAAGTTCAACTCACATACAGAGCTGATTCTTTCTTGTATCCCTTACTTAGGAAGCAAGGGGGAAGCTCTGAGGCCCCACGATGAAACAATGTAAATGTCCTTTAAGAGCTGCATAATTAGCAATGAAATCGATCTCTACCACCATGTCCTTAACAGTCAAGCAATGCATCAGAATAATTTGATTAAAATGTAGAAAAAACATAGTTAGCTGTGCAAATGGGCCTTCTGCTCCTTAAGTCACATTTATTGCTAGCTGCTTTGTATATTCATATGCTTCTGAAATACAGCTATATGCACAAGTCGTGCATTTGCTAATGTTGTCTGCATCTAGGATTTCTGTGAGCTGCTGCAGTTTCCTATCGACTAAGCACAGATCATGTCTTTCCTCTTTCCATATCTAATGCTGTGAGCATTTCTTTGGAGAGCAACTCTTCCCATCAAAAAAATTCCTGCTTGTTCTACCAAAAAATACAAACCATCAAAGCCAGGTACTTCGGTATAGGAGGCCAACAACTGCACTGAAATGAGACGTGTAACAATCCACACTACCGGTGAGCTGGAAGGAAGATTTGGCAACCTCCTTCCTCATTCCAAACGCTGACACCGTCCTTCGGCAACAAGTGCCCGTGCCCGAAGCACGGCTTCCCAGACCTCTCCCAGCCCAGCCCTCGCTACAGACGTCCGCCCAGGAAGTCCCCGCAGCGGGGGCGGGAGCAGCGATTCCCGGCTCCCCGGGCACCTTGCTCCCTCCGCTGGGCTCCGAGGGACTCGCGCTTTTCCAAGGAGACCCCTCCTCTGGCGCCTCTCCTTCCCAGGCGTGCAGCCGGGCACCTGCTGTCCCTGCAGCCGCGGGCACCCTTCTCGCCGCCGGGGTGACACTCAGCGCCCCGGCCGCCTCCTCCCGCCCCGTCCCCGCAGAGAGAAGACACCTTCCGCGCCTTCTTCCGCGTCGCCCCCGCAGGCGGGACGCTGACCCCTGAGGCCCGACCCCCCCGCCGCCGCCGCCGCCGCCGCCGGCCCGCGCC